>PVHY01006839.1:0-71550 GCA_004024945.1 Uropsilus gracilis | reverse complement strand
TGGAAGACTGTGTGGAGGACCCTCAAACAATTGAAAGTGGACTTACCATTCAACCCAGCAATCCCACTACTAGGAATCTACCCAGAGAACATGAAGACATTAATTCAAAAGGACACATGTACACGCATGTTCATTGCAGCCCTGTTTACAGTTGCAAAGAATTGGAAACAAACCAAATGCCCCCAAACAGATGATTGGCTAAAAAAAAGTGGTACATATACACAATGGAATACTACGCATCCATCAAGAAGGACAAACACATGTCATTTGCAGCAACCTGGATGGAACTAGAAAGACTCATATTAGCAGAAACAAGTCAAAAAGAAAAAGAGAAGTACAGGATGGTCTCACTTATATGAGGGATACAGGGAAAATCAAACAAACAAGAAAAAATGGAAACAACCAATGGGACTGAACCATGGAGCGAGAGAGGAGGAGGGGGAAGAAGGCGGGGGAAGTGAAGAGCACAAAAGATGAGGATAGTTAACAAATGTTAGTGAAGTGGGAAAGCCCCGGGGTAAAAAAAACCAAAAAAATAAAACAACAACAAAAAACCACACAGACACTTACCATATATCGGAAGAGAACAACAGGCCAAACAACCAACAACTAAACATCAACTTAACCAAACAACAATTTGCAGAAAAATGGGAAGAGTGACTGAAGGGGGGATACAGAGGGGGGATATGGAGGGAGGAGGAAGGTGGATACAGAGGGGGATATGGAGGGAGGAGGAGGGATCAATAAAAAAGAAAAAGAAAGAAAAAAAAAGATCTTACTGAACTTTGCAATCAGTTAAAAAAAAAACAACAAAAAAAAACCCTGATCTAAAAACATTATGTTCCAAACACTGTTTAATGTGTGAATTTATTTAATTTGTATGACTCCTGTGAAGGGGTACAGTTCTTATCTCTGATGCCTCAGCAAGGAAATGAAGACATAAAGCTAAAGAAAGTTGTCTGTGGTCAACCAGATCTATGTGCAAGAAGTGGGCTTGAGCCTGGGCTCTCAGTATACAAAAGGCCAGCTCTCTGTGTTCATGATTAAACATTTTCTTCTTCTTGTGTAAATTCTGCTGCTTGGAAATAAGCTTGGTACCATCTGATATAACTCACAAGTTAACTCTGCACAATTAGAAAAGATGAGCTATTTAATTGTAATTCAAGTTTAGGTGACTATGGTGCTGAAAAATTTGAGCACTTACTGGTTCTGTAATATACAAAACCCACATTTCTATATTACAAAGCTGATGCTGCTACTTAAACACTATTTTCATCTTTCAGTTTAATCATTATAGTGTAATTTTTAGGCTCAGATTCACAAATGTTCGATATAACAACTAATAGCTCAATACTAGCTTGAGAAGAGTGATTAAATATTTAAGGAGAGATGTCTAACCAAAGAACTTATCAAGTCTTATAATTTCCTCTTGATGCAAATTGGATACATAACTAATGTCGGTATTTACCAGTCAGGATAACCTGAGATGACTGATTACACTTTCCAGCATGGAACTTCTTTACATTATCAAGAAAATCTATGTCCTTTGTTCTAAAGATCTTTTTGCATTTAGAGTTGGATTTTTTTTCCCTAAATGCACATAATTGAAAATGAATGCAAAGTCACTTTACACAACCACATGTATTCTCTACACAGCTCACACTGTGCAGCAGAGGAAATCTATTGTGGGTAGAACAAAACCAGTCCTCAAGTTAACATCACAGGGTTGTTCAATGAAATCACAGGGTTGTTTAATGAAATGAAAGAAATGGAAGAATTTCATGTTTCAATACCATTGACATTTGAGAATCAATGACAAAGAGATAAAAACTGGAGAAGGATGCGCAATCTATAAATTTTAATACAACTTATTTTTTTAATGGTAGGTTCAGAGCTAAATCCTAGGAGTCAAAATGAGTAAGATGCAGCTTCTGCCACCTGGAAATTTGCAGAATAGTGGGAGAGAAAGACAAGTAAATAAACTGTTAAAATAGTGTAATGGATGCTGCTCTTGCAGGAAGAACATGGTAAAAACAGGCACCACAGAACATAGCTGCTGGCAGGAGAGCAAAATGATACAATGTCTTTAGGGGTCCATTTTGCAGTATATCTCAAAAGCATTAAAAATATACTTCTCTAGGCATTCTTTTTCTAGGAATTTGTCCTACAGAAATAGTGTTAGATGTACACAAGAACATCTTGCTTATACAAGCAAAATATTCTAAGTAGCCTTGAAGGCCAGAAAGGAGTAACTACCGTATTAATGATATCCATGTGTAAGAAGGATTATTATGCAAATATTAAAATCCCCGTTTTCTAAGAATATTTGAAAATATGAAACAATACACATGATCTAACACTAAGTGGAAAAGAGAATATAAAATTTACACGAATCAATCTCCAAGTTGGCTGTGTTTTTGCTCTTATATTTTGGAAGCGGGAATGAATTCACATAGTTTAACTGAAAGAAATTATGATTAAATTTTAATATTTACCTCTATTCATGGAGTTATTGTTATTTTCACCTTTTCATTTCTGTATTTTTGTACAGTGCTGCTTATATTAATGATAAAAAAATAAATATTTGCAGAAACAAAGAAGAGATGACTAAAAGTACTTGCAGAAAAGCTGCAAAAGGGACATTTGTGTTGGGCACAGAAGGGTGACAAGCCTCTTACATGGAGAAGGGGGGCATTCTTGACAAGTTGAACAGCAAGTACGAATGCAGAGCCTGGAGATCCTTAAAACTTGTGGGATCTATTTGGCTGGAGGGAATGTAAAGAACAGTAACTTTGAAAGGAAAGGATGTGTGCTTTGCATATATTTTTCACTGGCCCATGGCACACATATTTCCTGAGTAAACAGAATTTAAAAGTATTAACTTTAACACTCTAACAATTTACTTTGCTTAAGGGGTCAACCTACCAAATGTATGACTGAACACAGACTTGACTTTAGGTCTTTATATTTCTATCCTATGTCTCTCTCCAACCAACTCAGCTGCCCATTTAATAAAAAAAATTGACAGCTGCCCTTTAAAAAAAAAGGTTTGCTCTTCTGCCCACCTGTGACTACCAGGTAGGCATATCTCTTCACCAACCTTCTCCCTTTGCAAAGCTGCAGAGACAGCTCTCCTTCCAAGGCTGCCTGCCTGTGATTTATGAGAACCTATTCCTTTTGGGGAAGCTCTTTCTGCCCACTTATGTCTCAGTAAGTATCCTTTACTCTTTTCCTTTTTATAATAAACCTGCCCTTTTGGAGATTATAAGCTTCATGCAAGCATCATAAATCAGTATTTGTATGTACTGCATTAAGTTAAATTCTGTGTAGTTCAATTCCAGTCTTCACCATCTCTACTTTATGACACACCAGAATGTGACAATTCATCTAACTAATAAAACACTGAGAAAAATGAAACTGGTGAAGAAATACTGCAATCATCTGAATTTCTTGTCTTGGTGGTATCTATTTTACTTAATACAAAGGAGAATTTGAAGTCCTCTGAAAATTCCATCTCCTCTACCCAAGCCCCTATATTCCTCCTTTTTAATCTTAGGTCTAAACCAAAGTTGAAACTTAGATCAACATTTGGTTAAGAGTATCAAACACACAAACACACACACATATAGCATGTTTCTATTTAAAAATCTTCTATATCAAATAACAACTTTTATGGTCACCTCTTTTGCAAGTATGATATGTGTTAGGATGTATCCTTCAGGTTTTTATCTGTAATTTTCTTGTTTTTTTTTCTTAATCATCAGCTAAGTTATGCTTTCCTTAAAATAAGCATTTCATTGACATTTCAATGCTAAATACCTAAGTAGAATTAAATATATTAAAATTATACTAATAATGTCTTTGGGGGTTGACTAGATAAACTAAATTGAGCTGTCATAAGCCCTTTAAATTTATTTTCCCAGCAGAATTGTAAATGCAGCAGAAAACAGCTTACTGTAATGTAAACAGAACTTTCCACATACTGCGCACAGGACAAGTTTATTTAATATAATATATTACACTCACCCATCATTGCTACCTTTCAGTTTATACTTTTATGGTAACAAACGGTTATAATAAACAGAGCCGTTGTGCTAAAAATCAAATAGAGGGCTCAGTGTTCATCCTCTAGTTGAAAGAAGCTGATATTCCTCAACTTTATACCTTGTGATATCAAAGACCACCACATTTTAAAAACAAAAAGGCCCTCAGTTTCTGAAATTCATCTGAGTAGTGTTTTGGTGTGATTCTTTTTTACCCCTAATCAACTCTTAAGTATCCTCATTCTTAGTTTAGCTGATTTGCAACCAGATTGAAATAAAAGGTTTCTATTTGCTTATAATAATATTATTTGTGTATTTTACAGTAGTGTTAATCAGCAAAATGTCTGACTTCTTGTCAAGGTTTCAGCAACAATACCAACATTTTATTTTTAATAAAGCCAGCTAAATGAAGCATTTTGAATGTTAAGGAAGAGTTACTTCAATTTTTAGACAACTTAGGTAACATTTTCTTGCATGAGGTAAAACTGGGTTCAATATCTGTTACAAAGTTGATCAAGTATTCATGTTTTAGAAAGTCAATTATCTTTACACAAAGCTCACAGCAAATGTTAGATGTCATTAAGTTCTACACAAGTTGACAAAATATTTAACTAAATTTGAGAAACACAGGTTGCTAGATTCCAATATAACACATAAAAATGATTTACCAAGCACATGTTACTCTAGACATGACATTTTAAAATTAAAGTTCACAATTTGACCAAGGCTCTCCTGAGAGTGATCTAGAAGATAAAGCATACAGAATATTGTGGCCACCGTTCAAAGTTAACACTAAATACAGGACAGCCTGGCAGTGGCTGTTTTTTGAAAGACATTATTAAGTATTTATTATGTGTTGGATGCTTTACTAAATCTTTTCCTATGTGGTTTCATTTAACTCTCCAAAATCACAATCAGTTTTAAAAGGAAAGACATGGGGGCTTAAAGTTTTAAACATTTCACCCTAGACCATGTACAGTGAAATGGTGGCACTTGGACTGGTATCCAGATCTGTCTGACCTGCAATGTGTATTTTCTCAAGACAATGTCTGAGTGGGGTTCACACCCCACTCAGTGGCTGAGCTCGGTCTAGGATGGGATGAGGACACGCCAAACCCAGCCAAAAACCAGGAAGATATTAAAAGGAAAGTTGATGCCAAGAAAAAACACTCTAATGCATAATGTCAACTCAAAGGATGCCATCTCAGTAAACTGGTTTCAATCCTAAGATTCTCCTTCCTCGTCTGCATAAAAAAATTCCTGCTTTAGTATTAAACAACAGAAACAGATTTCTGTCCCCTTTCTCAACCCCCATGGACTCATGTGTTTTTGTAGAGAAAAAAGACAAGCAATTTTTTCCCTCCTGAACTTTCTCTTCTGCCTTTTTCTCTTCTCCCTAAATTCTTTGACTCTTCTAAGAAAAATATATAACCTAGGCTAGAAATATGATTTTTACTTACTCCTTTCTTTCTACATTATTGTTCATATAAAGATTCTTAAAACTTTTCTAAAGCCACATTTTAAGACTGAGCAATCAAGTCTCTCTTTTTAACCCTATAGAGATATACTACAAACCCAATATAACAAGATTTATTTTTGCTTTATGTTATTCATTATATATATATATTTCTTTTCTTACATCATTACCCCATAGTTCTCCCACTACCTTTAAACCATCACTATGATCCCTTTTGTTCATTTCTCCTCTGATTTTGTCCTCCCTCCCTCCCTCTCCCTTGCTGTGTATGCTTTAGTTCTGTTATCAGCTTCTTAGTTTTAACTTTTTCTTGTCCTTTTGTTTGGTTTCTCTATATTTTACATATAAGTGAGGCCATCCAGTATTTATCTTTTTTCTTTCTGACTAATTTTGGCTAACATACTTACCTCTAGCTTCATCCATGTTGCTGTGAATGGCATGAATTTTGAATTTTTTTTGGCTTGAATAATAGTCCATTGTGTAAATAAACTACAGTTTTTGATCCAGGATCTGCTTTAGGCATTCAGGTAGCTTCCATAGCTGGGCTATTGTAAATAATATTGCAACAGACATAAGAGTGCAGGTTTCCCTCTGAATTAGTGTTTTTGTATCCCTTGAGTAGATTCCCAGAAGTAGAATACTGAATCGGGTTAATGCAAATCAAAACCAATCGAATAAGTTTTTCTGAAAAATTATGCATCTAATTGACAAAGGAAAAGTTTGCTTAGTGTTTTTAAATTATATTTCTCTGATTATTGTTTAAGTTTAGTGCTTTTGTTCTTGTTTAGATGTCTTGAATAGCCCTTCTAAAATGTCTGGTCACATACATTGAATATTAATCTATGATGTGCTTACTAATTTATTAATGGTTTAATTGATACCATCATATACAAGACAGTTTCTCTTTGTTTACAAATTATATTCAGAACTTAAGCAGCTCCTAAATTGACTTCTAATTTAATATAGAAGTTATGAATGTTAATGCATTCAATTCTACTTGTCTTTGTTATTTCTCCTGTCTTCAAGGTTAGGAAAGTGCACACCTTTTATGATATTTGGTAATTAACTCAGTCTTTCTTTGTTTGTTTGTTAATGGATCACTAATACCCTTTAGCTGACAGCTTCACCCTCCTGCCCCACATACTGATCCTTAATGGCATTTTTCATGTCTTTCACCTCTGAATTCCCTTGTGCATTCTAAAGAGCATTTCATATTTACTGACTCTAAATGGGTGAATGGATGGATGATGGTGATGCTAAGAAAATGGCTAAGACATTTGACTTTTAGTAAGCACCATTCTAATCACTTTTATAAATATCAACTCCTTGATACATCAAAGTTTCTATTCTTAACCACAGTTACGTAACAATCTTGGAAAGACCTATAAATCTACTTAAACAGCCTGTTTTTTTCAGTGAAGAGAAATAAGAGAGTAATTGTCAACCTTTCCCATCTACCTCATATCTTCAGTTGATGGCTGTACTGTCCACCTGCAATTGTGAAATTAAAGTGTGCGGTGTTCAGAAACATGAATGACATTTCCCATTGCATTCCCTACAGCTGTGAATCCAACTTCCAACTTCTTATCTCAGATGTCTAGGTCTGAAAACATGAAATATGTCTGTCATATGGGTGATTACTGTCCATTAAATTCCCTGTATCTTTTCTCCTTCCTTAGGAAGAAAATAAGCATACAAACAACTTTATGAAAGGGTGACAGGAGTATAGGAGAAAAGAGCTCAGAGCAATGGTTGGCAACTGGTAAGACCTTAATACTGCTGTACTGTTAACATAAACCTTACCATTACTAAACCAGCTAGCATCATCATGCATTCATTCTTGCATTCATTTATTCCCCCTCTGCCAAGCTAAAGCTGTTATCATCAACAGCTTGCATCACTATGTATTCATTTTTTTCCCTCTGCCAAATTAGATGAGTTTCTGGAAAAAAAAGTTATTTCACATTTACATGGTTCTAATTCCCTAACTTACAGATATTCTTCAACATTACAAATGGATTACCATTAAGATACTGCTTCCAATGTAGTAATTTGCTCTGTGCCAAATTCACTGGTCTGCTGTACAAAAGGAAATCATCTATCAGCAAACACCTTAGAAAATGTCTACCCTACCTGTCACTTAATCAGGGATCTTAATATCATCTTGGTCTCTTTTTATCTGCTTCTACAATTAAATAATAATCAAGCTAATAATCACCCAACCCCATCCCTCTACCTCAGAGACTTTTTCCTCTTCTTTTCCATTCAGACGCTCTCAATTCACACCATTCCTCTAGGTTACTGGGAAACATGCAGGATTCTCTGGTCTCTTTGGTTTTTATTTTTCTAAAACATGCTACATTCTTTTACCAGGGTTATGCTTCTATCATCCTGTATAATTTCTCCTTCAAAATTATCTAAGATCAACCAAATTTAACACAAACTTTTGAAAGACATCCCTGATCTTCCATGATATAGTTCTAGCCTTCTCTTCCAATCTCCTTTGTCACCACTGCAATCTAATCTTCATATTTGACCTCTCTCCTTGACAAAGATCTGCCCACTTTTCAGTTCACGTGACAGGTCTCTAGTGAAGACTTTCTTTCTTCCTACTTCACAAATATTCATTGTTTCTACTCTTTATAGATGCCTAATATTTTATATGATCCTCACTGAATTCAAAGGATTTTTAATACAGTTGTATACATGTAACATCTCTATTATATTATAAGATACCTCATTTACCCCTGTTGGAATCGTATGAGTATGTGTGTGTGGTTTAACTTGTTCAGATCTTCAGATCTTATTCCTATAAAGAAAAATTTAAAATAGAAGTCAAGTGGAGCAAAAATACAATAGGTCTCACACTTCTTTGGAACACATAAAAGAAACCCTCACCAGTTTAAGAGTTATCCTATCCTTTATACTTACCAGTAGAACAGAGGTGCTAATATCTAAACTGAAATGTTCAGCAGAGGGTAAGAGAAACTATGATATGTCAGGCATTACGCTCAGTACTCAAAGGTCACTACTGCGATTACTAAGACCAAAAGAATTAGTAAGCTATTTTTTGGGTAGGTGTTGCATAATATAATTGATGTAGGATTTTGAAAACTATAAAACATGAAAACTGCATTTTACACAAAACAGCCCAAGTAATATAAACAGGAGTAAAGAAAGATCTCCACAAATGTTTGTCTACCTGAATCTTCTTTAATTTTCTCTAATAAAGAAAAAATCTTTTTCTTCTCATTTTCATTTCCTAAGCACTTCTTCCCCCCCCCCCCCCAAACATAGGTACTTTCTGAAAAAATCCTCTGGATTTATTACACATAGTTTTCAATGTCACAGTCACCGTAACAGCCAGAAATACCTTGTCTAAGCCGTAATTTTTCTTCGGATATTTGATGTGATATTTGCAATTTCAAATTCATTTGTGCTCACCAAAATGTAATTTATTGGTAGTCTTCCCCCAGATTAGATACTCACAATTATTTAGAAAAACTGATAATTTTATATTTATAACACTACAAAAAGAAGCCTTTCTTTTTGATGAAAAACTTTAGTAAGAAGTATCAAATTTAATACTGTGTTAGAAGACTATTCAACTCTGGACCAATTACACAATTACCATATTATTCTTCAAACAAATGATGATTCTATAAATGACTTTCATCCTCTATGAATACCCAAAACTGCAAGTCAGATATTGGGGGGGTGGGGGTATTAAATATTTTTCAAATATTTTTAGAAAGATAGCATTGTCTCAGTCTTTCATAATTCACTATTAAATGAGATAAACTTTGCTATCTGACAATACACACAGAAGACTATCAAACTTTACTACTTTGCACAATCAAATAAAAACTTCGAATGCAGATTTTTAAAACTGATATTTTATCTTATTTGTAAGAACACTTTTTAAAATCTCAGCTTACATTAAAATTTAGAGAAAGCATTTGCACTTAATCATCTAATCTATCCATTCTAGGAACAGAAAAACAACCAGCACAGAGAATTCACTAAAAAAGAAATTACACAGGTTCTAAGTAGAAAATGAGTCATTTGAATTTTTCTTCCTATGTCTGTTGGCCATGTGAGAAGTTTAAGTCTTTTACTTCTAAGTGCCTTTCAAACTCAATAAATAAAGCCTGTGTCATAAGTAAAATTAACTTTTTAAAATTCTTGTTTTTATTTTTCTTCTCTAAGATGAACAAAATATTAAGAATATGCTTTCTCAGAGTCGCTTCATTGGAGTGATTTACTATCTCCGTTTATGTTCAAATTTTCATGGCAGGATAAAGAAATACAACTGATACCTGCCCCAGAAACATTTGTTTGCAAAAACCGTTTGTATCTCTCAACCTGAAAACTGTTTAACCCCAAGAACAAAAAGAAAAAAAAAAACAAACTGTATCCAAGCAAGCATCAGGAACGAACATGCATTTAATCTGTCTTTAATGATAAATGACAAACAATCAGACCACCTGATATTCAACCCTGCTATTTGAAAGGAAGCACTGGAGAAAACATATAATTATGTACATTTTAAAAGGTCAATACATGTGCTGTCTCTTTTCTAAATATACAGTGAAATTCAAAAAAGCACCATGGGCTGAAAATATAATTGATATATGTGGAGTTTTACCTTAATGTTCTTAAACCTTTACTTGTTAGTAAGGATTTTAAGATGTTTCATCTATCTATCCATGATAGGAGGAGGACGATAGTTAGCAAATGAGGAACGTATGGATACTCACACAACTTTATACACAAAGTGCTCACTGCAGGATTTGAAGAATTTTGTTTTAGTTAAAACTATGAAAATTAGTCAAAGCTTTAACAATCTAGGGAAGCCCTTGTTGCTAGTCTTTTCTAAGAATTTCTCAGAAAGGGTCTTCACTACTTTAATTTACCATAGCTCAGAAACAACTTAATGGTTATGTTGTCCATGAACCCATTTCATGGGCAGCATCCTCTCTGGATGAGCCAGGCTAGGCTATGAATTTGCATACTGATGTGCACAACTATGTCTACTGATTCTTGCAACCTCCATTTGTTAATTCAATTCTGTAGAGAAATACTGGAAGATCTGATTGCAAAATGAAGCAAAAGCAATGTCAACCTATCACCTCCCCCTGACTTCTAGAGACCATAGATTTTTTAAAAATATCTTAGCACATCATAATGAAAGGAACAAGTGTCTAAGACCTTACGTAGAAAAGGAAAAAACAAAAACTAGTTCCAACCTAGGTAATTATTGTGTTTTTAGTTGGTATATTTATTACTATTGCTTAACTCAACTCAGGAATCAACAGTTCAGCCCTAATAAATTTTCAAATTATAAAAGTGCTTTCATTCCACCCCTTCTCCAATTTCTCCCCTCCATTTCAGATTGACACATTACCAAATAATACCAAATCCTTAAGATGATGACCAACAATCTTAGGGAACATTCTAAATTCCCCTACTAATTCATCAGCACTATCAGGATAATCCAGTTCTTGCTTATTTTCTATTTGTGCCTTCAATCTGCTGGTTATGCATTTAACTGTCAACATTAAGTATACTAAGCAATCAAATTACTGTCAAAGAGAAACATCACCACCCAGAGTAATATCTGTCTTTCAATGAGTAAATGCAAACCCAATCACCCAAGGACACTGAGCTCCTTATGGAGATGAAACATAGAACTATCAGAGGGTTCCAAAGGCAAAGATTAATAAACCTTTTAATTGGGTGCAACTCTGAGGTTGTGCACATTTACACTGCTGTAAAGGCTGCGTTTCTTAATTAGTGGAAAGAATAACAGTATACTGAGTCCTGCTCTCAGTATGACCAAAAAGATATATTCGACAAATACAGACTATGATGTAGGAATATTGTGAGACAGACCAATACAAGCATCTTACACTGAAAAATGCTGTTCATATCTCACTTTCATGTTGTCAAGACTGAACACATGGTGTCAGCCCTGTCCTGGATGTTCAAGTTTCCCCTACACAGGATATGCCCATTGTCCAAGACTGGTAGGTCTGTGTCCAATTTGGGTTTTCTGACCTCCTGGCCTCTTTTCTACTTTCTTTGTGACGCACTTCTAGAACAGTTTCCTACACTCTTCCCTCTTGCTTAACCTTACTAAGTAAATCCTATACCAAGGTGCTTTAAACTTCTGATAACCTCCATCACATTATCTCTTAAAATCTATTAGGTAGATACCACATCCCAGTGAAAGGCATGATAAACACCTTTGCTTCTTTCTAGCCATTACTGTACTGACAACACCACTGAGCTTAAACAGACCCAGTCCATACCAGGTACAAAGACCCAGGCATAATAATACTGAATAATATTGAAATGCCCATAGCATATCATAACAAACCAGTGAGGCCTAAGTTTAAAGGGGTTTTAACAACCTATATGTTTTGAGAGCAACTTTTTGTCATAGGTTAGTCTACTGCCGTCTTGTTATTTTAAGAAAAAAACTAACAAATAATTTGAATTGTCCAAGAAGCCCTCTTATATCCTTCTGAATTCTATTTCAATTTCTCCTTTTCCTTACCCTATATACTTACAATACCACTATTCTGGTGTTGCTCACTATCCATCCAAAGCTCTGTTACCACACTTCTCTCAGTTAGGACCTTCATGTATTACAAATACTATTACTACCACTATTTCTACTGCTACTTTTTCTCCTCCTTCTTCTTTCTTCCTCTCCTTCAATATTACATTTTCCTCTGAGAACTGAATATAAAAACTATGAAGTTATATTATTATTATTATTATTGTAAATGAGCACAAAAGATCAAGATGTTGGTTCACAGGTGGCAAGGTGGTGGGAGTATACAATAATGCAAAATATGTTTATATAAACAATAAATTTTTTTTAAAAATCCAGCAACACAGTCATTCAGGTTAAAGTCTTAGAAGTCAAATACTACCTTGACCTGTCTACCTGGAATAACCCAAGGTTCCCAACTGAAGGAACAGATTTCAAAATTGTACTTTCATTTGATCTTCAGTTGAACTTTTGGTTGACTCAGGACAATGTGTCTTTTCAGTAGCTGTTGCTAACTTATCAGAAGCTGTCAATTTTCACACTAAGCAATCCAAGACAAGATACCTCTGCAACTATGTAAGAAACTGCATGTGAAACTTGGCTCAGTTTATACAACTATTTAGGAGGAAGGTTATGGTGTTCATTATAGTTAGGATTGTGCTTCAATTCCATATGAAACATTCTATATTTCTAGAGTTCCTAAGTTATCTGTATTTGGTTTTCTACTCTTTGATGACTGGCAAACATTTGGGAAAAATTCTGCTTATGCAATGCCAAAATACAGAATAGGTTTCAGAAGCATATCACTACTTATAAATAGTATTCTATAAAATAAGTATCTTCTTAGATTGCATGCTTAATCAGAAAAACCTCAATGTTCTCTAGGAAGACATTCAAGACCTGATAAAAGCAAACATTATTTCTTCTAACGTGTAGATCTTTAAAAGTTTCCACAGTTCAGGGAAACTTACCAAACCTGAAGTCACTGTTGTGACTGAGACAACAGTGGTATTTAGTTTGTAGTAACCAGAGACTCACTATGACTTCATGTTATACAGAAAACCGACAGGAAGTAGATTATATGACAAGCTTTGCTGTATCAAAGTAAAATACAAACTCAGATTCCATCAATCACCATGCTAAGATAAGGCATTACGTCCAATGGACATAATATAAGCCTATAATCCCAGCTATCTGGGAAGCTGAGGCTGGGGATTGCTTGAGTCTGTGGTATCCCGGGCAGCGGGAGCCTGCGGTTCCACGGGCAAAAATAGCGAGACCTAGTCTCAAAAAAAAATTATCACTAGTTATAAAGTATGAAAGTTTTATACTTCAAGACTTTATAGTTTCTGAGAGAAAATCTTTGTAATTATTAAGAAACCATATGGAATGAAGTAAGTGAAAATGTGCTTAAAATCTAAGGAAAATTGACTTGGGTAAGATATTCAGCATGTTCTGCTCTATTTCAAAATATAATATGATTAAGACTGAAGGAGAAACACAGTGAACAGGAAGCCATTATTGAACTTTAAAACCTATGCTTTATCTGCCATTTCTATTTTGTGTGACCTTTGTGTGACGTTCAATATGTGATTGTTCCATCTCATGTTTTCATTTCCAGTGAAGACAAGTTACTAAACAAGCATTAGCAACATAATAAGGCCTTGAAATTTTGCAATTATAATCGAAAAATGCTTTTTTTCTATTAGCACCAGCTAATAAATCTAATCAATGGTCTCTAGATTCAAATTCCAGTCTCAGATACCGTGAATTGCTTTGATAAGACTGTTGGACTCCCATTTGTATTTTACCAATTTTTGTCTTCCATCATTGCAGTGGTATCACACATCCAGTAAACAGGTGCTCCACTCACCCCCATTACGTAGCTACCTAACTTACTAAGAAAGCAGATAGTGTCAGAGAGGGGGTTGTGGTGTTATCTCAAAGCACAAAAGAAATGTGATCTAGACATCAAGAATTAACTGGAACAGAAATTAAATTTTTTATCACCCACAAGATACTAAACTATGCCAGACCATTTTTTTTTTCAAATGGGGAGCTGTGTATTGTGTCTAATGAGTCAATCACATTTGGTATGGAAATGAACATTCACTTCCCTGGGACATCCTTAATGATAAAGTCAAAGAAAATGGATAGGAGAAAGACATTTATGAAAAAGATAACACTCAAGCCTAAATTTCATCTGGGATAAAGGATAGGTAAAAACAAAAAGCAAACAACTGCTACTAAAATCACAAGATTTGCTCCAGAAAAATGAAATTATTACTTTGAAGCGTTTCAACATTAAGCATTGAAAGGAAAAAATTACAGGAAGCACCAAATGGAAGGAGTATCTGGACACAATGAATGTGAGAGAAACTCAAAATGCTTTGCTACCTTCTGTCAAAATAAAGGCAACTGATGATCCCTTAACTGGTTCACACAGGCTGGCAAGACAGGTGAACAAGTACAGTTACAGAAGCAAAGGAACAAACAACGCTGTTATCTCCAGGCTGCACAGGTCACTGAGCTGCCCAAATTAAAATGCTAAGGGACAGGGGTAACATGCCCACTCATTTTGCAATGTTCCTGAGAGCATCCCAGGACTGACAGCACTGACCACAAGCTCACATCCTGCAGCCTCCACCCGACACTCATGACCCACCACACACCCACACCTGCCATACATATGGACTCCCACTTCAAGTGGCTTGTGTCACTTGGCCCCCACCAGCTTGGGAATGCCTTGGCTGGCCAAAGCAGCATCTTTTAAATTAATATGTTTGCTATCAGCTGGAAAATATCAGGAAAACTCTCCCAAGCTAATTTACTAACTTAAATCGCAGTAACTTCCTTCCCTTTTTGTTTATGTGCCCCTGAGCACACACACAGTTGTGTGTACAGACACATATGCACACACATACATTCTTTTTTAAAACTAATTTAATTATTAGCTTTTAAATATTTTTTTAAATGAAGTAACACTGGTACACAACAACATATATGATTTAGAGGTACAGGATCTCCCCCTTCAAATGTGTGTTACCACTTTACACTCAACATTAGGATACCCACAGTCCTCCATGGACAAGGTGGAATGCACCATCACTGGACATTATCTCTAAAGCATGAAAAAGACTGAATAATATATTTTAAGTATGAACACATACAAAAAATAAATATGGAACTTCCAAATGCCTTATTTCCAAATGTTTGATCTAACTCAGACAGTGGTTTATAGGAAGCTTAGCTGTACACATTCACTTATTCCCTAGGATATACCTGAGGGGCAAAGGTAAGAAGACTTCTTATTGCAACTTTAAAACTTTTGAACATCATTAGTTACTTTTTAATTTTTTTTATAAAAGACAGCTATTCATAGACTTTTCAATCTAAGCTTTGTGAAATATTTATTACTAGAAAAGCAAGGGGAGCCAGGCACAGTGGCACATGCCTGTAAGCGGCAGCCTAGGAAGCCATGGAGGGGACTGAGGATCACGGTTTGAGTCTTGCCTGGGACAACATAGTGAGACTTGGTTTCAAAAAAATAGCTGAGCATGGTGGCGTGCACCTGTAATCCCAGATAACTGGGAAGATGAGGCTGGGGATTGCTTGACACTGTGGTCAACGTGAACCAGGCAACGTGAACCGGCAGTTCCACAGGCGAAAATAACAAGACCTAGTCAAGAAAGGAAAGAAAGGAAGGAGAGGAGAGGAGAGGAGGGGAGAAGAGGGGAGGGGAGGGGAGGGGGAGAAAGAAAGGAAGGAACAAAGGAAGGAAGGAAGGAAAGAAAAAGGAAGGAAGGAAGAAAGAAAGAAAGAACGAACGAACGAACGAACGAACGAACGAACGAACGAACGAACGAAAGAAAGAAAGAAAGAAAGAAAGAAAGAAAGAAAGAAAGAAAGAAAGAATGAAAATCATGGGAAACTCAATATTGAAGCCTTAAAACTAAAGATAACATTAAAAAAAAAAAAAAAAAACCCTCTTATGGGACACCAGGAGATCGACTTCTCTTTCTACAGACTGGCATTTGGAAATTTCAAATTTCCAGTCAAAATACCCACTATTGTTTCTTTCAAAGCAATTACAGTCCCCTGATATTTAATCTCAATATGTCCTTCTTCCTTCCATTCCTTGTGGTTCTATTTTTGTCCTCTGCTTTCACTTTTTCTCAACAATAAGTAAATACCAGAGACAACAATATAAGTAAACATACACAGATTTTTGGTCTGTTTTATTTACTGATGCATCCTAAGTACTTACTGGCCAACACATAGTATGTGTTCAATAAATACTTTTTATATGTAATAGCATTCCCATTACTAGGAAGAAAATGATGAATAATGCACAATCACTGTTTTTAAGGCAGTCACTACCTGAAGAACAGACTAGATTATCGTGGAAACATATTTATTATGTGGTATCACAGGAAATAGCACAAAGTGTTCTTGGAATACAGAAGGACAGGATTGTTACTCTACTTCTAGAGAGATGGAATGTGTTGGGAAGCATCCAAGAGAAGATAATGTTTAAGTTGGGAAAGAGGAGTAGGAATTAGCTAGACAAACAAGGCAAGAAAAAACCTTCCAGTAGAAGAGAGTAAGTAAAGTTGTGAACATGAGCTCACAAAGTATTTCCTGCTACACTATAATGAAGCTTGTTCAGCGAGGAAGATACAGAAGTACTAGGTATGAGGCATCAAGTGTAACTGATGGAATACTACTGAAATTTGAAGCAAAGAAATAATTTCATAGGACCGTTATCTTCAAAACAGAATTTTTGGGGTAGGGGAAGGAGGAGGGTGGAAAAACTGGTGAACTGCATCCTAATTAAAAATTAATTGCATTTATTTAACCAATATATGAGAAAAGTCACAGAGGTGCTTTCAGAGAAAGAGCAGATGAAAGTGATACATAGGAGTCAGAACTGACCTGACTGAATGACTTTCTACAGGGAAGAAGTGAAAGTGTTTGCGAAGGCATTTAAGATGCATCTGAGTTTCCTAAATTGGGCAAGAGAGAGTCTGTGATCTCCATCCACTGAGACTACAGATAAAGGTGGATGTGTAGGTCCTAATATTTGGGGAGTGAGAAATTTGGATACTGGGTTTGAGTTGGAGTTTTGGGGTATTTGATGGGGAGATGGATTCAGCAACTGAGAACAAATGTAGAGAGGAAGACAGAGTACTGGGCTGAGTGAAAAGTCTTAATTAGTCAAGTTGAGATAGTGCTATAACAGAGTAGGGTGGGAGAGAACAAAAAAGAACTAAGCACAAAGGAGAGTGGTCTATTTGTTGGTGGACTATGGGTGATCTAGTAGTGGGGGCCCTATGGTGGTGATACCCAATGGGGAGGATTCCAATGTTGCCTTGATTAAAAGAATAAATAACATGTTTAAAAGGAGAGGTGAGAGCTCAATAAATCACTGTTGAATGAATAGAAAGACCTAGAATGACAATCTAGGATGCTTCAATATTTGACAATAAAAGAGCCTATGAAAGCTGCTGAGAGAGTGATATTTATGCATTATTTAAGAGATTTATGATCTCTGCATAGAAAATTTATTTGAATTTGACAGTCTTTCAATTTTGAATTACTGAGGAAAACTCAATCTTTTTAAATTAGATTAAAAGATGAGAATATAATTGGTTTTCATACATTCCATTATCTTGCTATTTATCACATCATGTTTTCTTATAGTAAATATCAAAAACAGACTTTTCAAAATAAACAAAGTAGACATCCTAGTGAAACACTTATAAATGACACGTTATGGGGTCAATATGAGCCCAAGTTTAGTTCAATTTTGCAATGACAATTCAGCTCACAACTTACATACAGAACGTTTTCCCCATTTACTCTTCATATAACAAATTGCAATCTCTCAGCAGCAGTTAACTAGGCAAAATTAAAGACAAATGAAACCCAGATGACCAAAAAAGGAGGATAAAATATATTTCAATACAAATACAGACTATGAATTAATTTTCAAATCTATTACACCAAATCACAGGAACACAGATTGTTTTAATATCTCCTAGAAGTTATCAACAGGTAGCAAGGTGTTCTTAGGATTTTCCCAGGAAATCACAGAATTGTTTATGGAATCACCAAACATACCTCTTCCAGACGAGATTTTGAATTTGAATCTCTCACTGGTCTTTACCTCTTTCCCATCTATATCCCTCTTGACAGTCAACATTCATCAACCCATCAACCTTCCCTTTCAACAACTTTTCTCTTATCTACATTCCGAAAGTATGAGGAACATGATTACAAAGAAGGGGTGTTGAGTTCTGATCACCAAGAAGACTTGTGTTTCCCACCCTTCCCTCACTACAGGCACTTGCTCAGTTTCTGTAATGGCCATAGCACGACATTTACCCAAGGCAGTGGAATCCATGATTCCTGGCAGGCATGGATCTGTGTACAGTGAAATGAAAATAGGGTAATGTCTCAAAAGTTTACTTAATTAGCATTTCAAACTCCTTAAGGTAGGAAAAAGTTAACCTAGTTAGCTAGCGTAATTTCTTCAAAGGGTACCAGAACATTGTTCTCTACCTCTTTGTATTTCTCATGATGTTTAATAGGCACTAAATGAATGAAATGAATCATTATATGCTCAAGTGGTAACTGACACTATCCTAGACTGTAAATTAGACTCCTGGCAAGGCAGGGAACCTGAGAGAATGTACACTAACAGTCTTTCTTTTTAAAAAGCAGTGCCTGACCTTGAACTCTGGGTTTATTTTCATGCCAACCTAAGTGCACACATAGTAACTTTTAGGAATAATATTTATTTCTTTGTTAGTAAAAAGGCTATTGTGTCATGTAGAGCCAGTGAACCTTGTTAATTTCATTATTTGGCATGCCTAATTATATCCTCCAGCATTTTAATTACTACTTTATAGCCTTTAAAAATCCTTCCTCTGAAAAAAAAAATCAATCAAGTAGATTAGATAACCTGTGGCGGTTTATTAGAACAAAAAACTTACATGTGATCCCTATGGACCTTAGAAAATTATTTTGGGGTAAAATAAACTGTTGCATAGATCTATTATATAAATTAATTGTACTCCTTTTGTAACCCTGATCATTTCATAGGCATTATAGATACCTATAAATATTTCATGAGCAAGTGAATAAATGAATTAATTTCATTAGACGTTTCAATATTTAAAGATTATGAAGGTCTTATTCTAGTATGCATAGTGGAAAGTTTGGTTCAGTACTATACTGTATGTATCAGAGGAAGACACTACCTTAAGAAAAACACCAATTTCTGTAATATAAATGGATGATCTGTGTTTCAATATGTTAAAAATAGTTTTCTATTATTCACTTAAAATTAAGATCTCCTAAGCAATTATTCACCTCTTATGCTCAGAAAACTATTATCTTACAATATATTTACCATATAAATATAATCAATATAGAAAAATCAGTATACCAACCAAAAATGCTAACAAGAAAATAGCAAGATGCTAAAACTCTTATTATTTTGAGACAACATACTATATATATATATATATATATACATACATATGTGTATTTCATATATATAATGGATAATATCACACACAAAAACATGCGTATATATATATATATATATATATATTACTTGGGGAAATACATGTGTACATATATGGAGGGTAAAATACCCTTTGACTTGAGATATGGTACCATTCCTAAAAGAGTTATCCTCCACATCATGCATCTTCAAGGAAATGGAAGCTAAAATTAAAAATACCACTATATATTCATTGATAGCTAAAACCCAGCACACTGATAATACCAAAAGCTAACGAGAATATGGAACAACAGAAACTGTCATTCATTCATTCATTGAGAAAACAAACCTTACAGCACCTCTGAAAGAGTTCAGTGACTTCTTATAAAACAGAAAAGTCTTACTGTATGACCCAGAAATTGTGTTTCTTGTAATCACCCAGACAAGTTGAAAAATTTAAAATCCACATAAAAGACTGTGCATAGGTATTTGCAGCAAGTTTATTCGTAATTCCCCAAACTTGGAAGCAAACAAGATATACTTCAGTCGATGGATGGGTCAACACAAGCTGAGGTAAATCCAGACAATGGAGTATCATTCAACACTAAAAAGAAAGGTGTGGTCAAACCATGAAAACACATGGAAGAGACACAGGAGAGACAAGTGTGCTGTCTGATTCTACTTGCTTAATTTTCTGGAAAGGGCAAAACTATGGAGACAACGAAAAGATCAATGATTACTAGAAGTTATGTGGGAATTGAGAATTCTGACTAGATAGAGCACAGAGGATTTTAGGGTTTGGAAAATATTCCATATGATACTGTAATGTCATTAAACTTGTCTAAGTCAATAGAATGGACAACAAACATCAAGAGTGAACTGCAAATTATGAACTTCGGGTGATTATGTATATCAAGGTGGGGTTACCTGTTTCAACATCTGTCTCTCAGATGGGCAACGCTTACTGGGGGGAGACACAGCATGTTCAAGGATAGGACTATCTGTGAGAGATCTCTGTATCTACTCATTTTACTTGTTAATCTAAAACTGTTCTTTAAACAATAGTTTTCATTTAAAAAACTTAGTTTACCAAGTTTAATGTTTAGCTAGTTATTTATATAAATGTCTTCCCAAAATCAGCTGGACACCTTTTCTTTTGAGCACATTGGCCAATGAGTGAAAAAATAGCCTATGATCACATGAAAACTATACTGATTGACTGGTAACCACTGAACCTACGACAGATGCAAATTAGCAACTGTGACAGTTTATAAAACTATACCATTTTGGGGATTTATTTCCTAAGTTTTAAACAAAAACAAACATTTCAAAAATGTGTAGAGGTACAGATTTTATCTATTTTATACAGTGAAAAAATATCTAAAGGACTATCTGGGTGCTTCTGTGCTTAGCAAACACGTATTTTATTTGTTTAAATCAAATCTTTAATAGGTTGAAGTATAAATAGGTCAGAACCCTTGTGTGGGTAGTTAAGGAAAGCTGAAAAGAATAACCATAGTGATGTTAGAGGACATTATCATAATAATGAAGACAGGCAGAAAATACTGACAGAAGGGAGGAAATAATTAAATGCAAAGAGAAGAAAAGGCAATCAGACTAACCAAATAAAAACACCAGATATGAAAAATCAACACATTGTCAGAAGTGTAAATGAGCAAAGCACAGAAAATATGTGCCATACACTTGAGCTCTGTTATGTAAAATGCTGGGGCAAGACACATTAAATAAGTTTGGTAAATAACAATTACATCCTGGTTTTACAGCATATGTTACACTGAGATATGACTACTACATCCTAGCTAGCCTTTTTGATCTAGTTTGAAACACTCCAGCAAATGGTTACCAGACTGAAATTAAATCACAGACAATGACTTAATCATGTATTAAAACCACAGTCATCAGATTCAAGTCAGCATTTCTCAGACTCTATAAGCATGGGCAATGGGTTTGAGTTTACTGTGTTGATTTCTTTTATTTCATTGTGTATTTTTTTTAATTGAGGTAACATTTGTTATAACACTGTATATGATTCAGAAGCACAGAACCACACCACTCAGTTGTCCATTACCACACCATATGCACCATAAAGGCACCTTACTTTCTTTTTACACAGACCTACCATCATTTGCATTCCACAGGTTTCAAGATAAAATGCACTGTATTTAACTGAGGGAGTTACCAGACATGCAAAATTCTAAAGAAACAAAAACCATATTCATATAATGGCATGCTTAAGAAATAGTAAAATCAATCTGCCTTTAGTTGCTTGGAGATGAAGATCAGTAACTGATTTTGCTCTTGGATCTAGTAGTTTGATTTCAGGAACCCTGAAAAAATTTCCCACGAAATCAACGCCCATATCAATGGAGAAAATTCTGGGTACAAAAACCTCATCATATGTTTATTTGTGTGGAAAACATGCAAAAACATAAACAGCAATATGGCAACAGTTTGAAAAACCATCTTGCACCTTCAGTCACTAAAATAAAGGAGAATGTCCACCATCTTATACTAAGAACTGTTACACAAAAGTACACATTTGATATGCACATAAAAGGTCATAGAGTATAAAAGTCTTGAAAAAATTATGAAATTATCAATCATAAATAAGGTTATGCTGACATATTAAAATTTCTATAGCTTTTTTAATGAATGAAGCTGTATTTTGTAATAAAAAGTAAATAAAAAAGGCAGTGTTTTGATAATTCTTTATGTAAGATGTCAAACTGTGTAAGATGAAGACATTCCCTTTATCAAGTATTCTTGACTGCATCTTTCCAAGCTTTATTTTTTTTTATTCTTATGGGATGTTTACAATGACTATTTCCTATATGTATTCCATTCATAATTCAAAGTATTAGCTTCCTGAAAGACTATCTTTCCTTTCCTATCATTCCTTCCGTAATGATTTCTGACTCCTTGTCAGTTCACAACCAGGTCATTTTCTGGAATATACTAAGTCAAGCCAAGATAATTAGTCACTTAACTGGTAGTCCACCATTTCTGACATGAAAAGTAAAATGTCTGCTCTTGTATATGCTACTGTTGGGACTCCAAGGCTTCAGAAATGAAAAGGGTATTCCTATTTCATGACTCACAGCTATGACTGCCTTCCTTTCCTGATGACTGCCTATGTCCCCTTACAAGACTTTTCAAGCTGTGTGCTTATAAAGTCAGGCAAGTAGGTGGAGCTGGAGATACAGAGGAAGAAGTCCATTATTTGGTATGACCAGTACTACTCTCTTCATGTTCCATGTTGGAAAAATGACACTCATATCCACATATTTCAAAACCTTGGACTTGTCATGAAGTGAAATAAAATGGTCACCACAGACCTTGAATGAATGGCTAATTTGATGGTCATTCTCAGAACCTGAGTTATTAGATTTTTTTTCCCCCTGGTAGTAATAAGTGATTGATTCCTCTTTAACATATTCTGCATTTCAGCAAATCCACTCATCCCTTGTTTTCATCTATTCTTTCTGGATGCCAATTTTTCTCTTTTGATGCCAGTATTTTTCAAGGTTCTGGGCTGTCTCACTCTCTCCAGATCATCTCATTGGTTGTTATTCACTTACCATCCCACGTCCACCATACCTCAAGCTCCAGCTTTACCTATTGTACTCTGTGTCTGAGGAAGATGATTTCTATGGAATCATCTTTGCATTTCTTTGTCCTTTGGTTTTGGGACAGATTAGGTTAATGGGAGGCTAAAGGTCAGATGGTGAGAAAAAATGGGAGATCACGGTGTGTTTTCCACAGGCACTTTTACTCCTGGGTCATGGGCTGGTGGTGACTTAAGTTCCTCTACTGGAAGCTACAAGTCCCACTGGAAAACTGTCTCCCACAACCACATCAATAGATGCAGCTTCTGTTTTCCCACATTCTGGTAAAAGTATCCTCAAAACACTAAAAATGGACCTACCACCTATGGTGATGGTTCATGAGTACTGTGGTGATGGGAGAATTACAAGGACTATACCTGAGAGAAGAAATCAAATATTGTATAAAAATGATCAATGATGTAAGAAAAATTAAAAAAAAAACTAAAGTAAAAGTTCCTTCCTTCTAACACCCAAGCCCAAGAGCAGTCATAACTCAGCTGTTGCTGTTACTAACCCCAGTTCAGCTGGCTTCTTTAATCCTGCCCATAATCTATGATTTTCTTATCATCATATTCTTAATTACCCCATTTGAGTATGACATCTGTTTCCTGCTGAAATCCTGACTAATACTCCATCTTATTCTTACTCAGCCTTCATTACCAACACATGGTAATGACTTTGAATCACTATCACCCAAAGTCTTTCCAATTTCCAAATACATATTTAAAAGTACCTTAAAAATACTCTAAAATAACTTCAAATTAACATGTCCCAAATTAAACCCATCTCCTTCACCCACCTCTACCCACCCTACCCCACACCACCTTTCAACTCATTAATTTGCCTGAATTCTCATTTTAGAGATAGACAACCATACACCCACATGTGCAATCTAGAAAATTGGCATCCATCCTCCATTCCTCACTCTCTAGGCCTGTCACCAAGTAATCCTGGTTTTATCTCCTATAGATAGTTCCTAAACCCATTTCTCCTCTCCAACTATAGGTCCTCTGCTTTTGTTCAGAATGCATCCTCATTATGTTGTACAGGGATCTCTGTTGCCTCTTATCAACTAGGCTGTGATCATTTGGAGGACAGAAGCAATTGACTGCTATTTGCATCAGTAAGTACACTGGTGGAATGAGGGATTGAATGAAGAGCAAAATGAAGATGAGGATAACAGAATTTCACTTTTCCTCTACAAGTATTACAAATGCTACAGGCATGCACATGCACACATACACACAATTGGAGAATTAATTCATACACCAATTTAATTTTTTTCTATTCATTGTGGTAGTGTACTAGGGGAAAAAAGCAACTTTGATTCATGGCACTTTCTATTCCCATGGTGAAAACACTGCCATCATTGGCAGTGTTAATCTACTGAAGCAATACCATGGAATAACAATTTAGAAAGACATGAGTCCATCTGCATCTTCTGAGGAACAATGAGCTGGTACCAGCATACTATAGAAAGACTCATTTGTCAGGGGAGATTGATTACCTAGTCATCATAGACTTCTGAAAGAACACATCTATAAGGAACAGGGTGTTTTTTCCTACATGACAAATAATATGTATTTACAGTCATTAAAAAAATAATGATATAAAAGTTAGAGGCATTTTTGGAATCTGATCATTTGTAGAAAATTTACTTTTCTTTCACAAAAAGTTCCCCACCTTTGTTCTGTTTATTTTAACTCAGTTAAACAATCATTTACCATATACCTATAGTTCAGTAGGAAGAATCAAATGTGGAATAGAGGTTCTTTGTCTGAGACTACTAATAACCTGGCATGCTTCCTTGCTTGAGAGCCACGCTGTCTCTACATGGGGGAGGGATAATTGAAGGCTGCTACTTCTGCCTGGGAAAATCCATGAAGTACTCCTGGAAGATGTTGCTTTAAGCAGCATGTTGGCTAAGAAACAAAAGCAAAAGCAAAAACAAAAACAAAAACAAAAAAACTTATGATAATGTGAGGAACAAACAATGGAAATTGAGATTAAAAAAGGGACAAGGTTTTTGATACATAGAAGGCACAGTAAACACATATTTACCAAACAAATGAAGAAATAAGTAAATGATTTAATGTATAAATGATTGGGTGTATGTATTAAAGGGAAAATGTAGGTAAAAGTAGAGACATGAAAGAGCAATGCATTAGGCCTAACCTACTGAATATAAGGCATCATCTCAACACCATTTGGTCCCAAGTCAGCCTTAATTTTTAGTACTCCAAGGCACCTATGATGTGATCAATTCTTCTTTGTCTCAGTATTCACTTATTCTGTCTCCATCACTTGGTATGGTGATTAACCCTCTAAGACCTGTCAAAACCCTCCCACACCCTTAACCAGAGTCCACCATGGCACTCTTCTAATGCATTGATTGCCCTGATAAAAGCCAGGACTGAGCTTTGCAAAATGTCAAAATGAACATCTGATGATGTCTGATACCTCCCTCAATTCCCATTTAGGATTTAGGGTTTCTCAACATTTGGTCTATACTTACATGAAAATTTAAGCTTCTTTTTTGTGTCCAATAAGGCCTTTTTGAATCTGGCTTCCCAGTCCACCCTCACCTCCACCCATGTGTCCCTCCAGCAGTTCTGCAGTGGAATGGAGTGGAGTGGCCTTCAGTAGTCATACCATGGAGTATTGTGTGCAATGCTGATGAGTTTGGCAGGGAAGCTTTTCCTTTCTTTCTATCACCTAATTTCACATACACCTTGTACTCTCTGACTAGGTCAAATCATGTCTTAGAATCCAAAGTACCTTTCCTTTGCAAAATTTATACAATTATAAATGTGTACTTACCCCATGACTGTTTAATTCATGTTAATCTCTGCCATGAGTCTGTAAGTTACAGAGGGAGACTCTGTAATCTGTTTTTACTCAAGTGTGTGGCACAAAATAGCTGCTTAGTAGATGTTTGCTGAATGAATGAACCAAATTATATGTTCCTTTCAATCTCCACATCTTTTAAGACTGTTTCCATTTTTGAAATGATCTCATGTCTCACTATAAGTGCTCTCACCATGAATGGCAACTAATGTCTCCTTGCTTAGCTCGAAATCTATTGTTTAATGCAACAACAGACATTAACCAATTCTTATGTTCCAGGTCCTGTGTAAGGGACCTAAGACCTTAGTAGGTCTGCCAGGAGGGTCTGAAGTGTGCAGTAAGTGTGCAGTAAGACAAGCCATGATAAGCCAAACTATGCTGAAACCTAAGAAACTGCAACAGAGGAACAACGAGTTGCAGTATATCAACTGAATTTCACAAAATAATTAGCTCTTGGGTTCTAATTTGAAAACTTCCTTCTTGAATTGTATTTTAGAAAAATATAGAGAATTATATATATATGTAGAAAAAATATATAGAAAAAATATATAGAACTATATATATATATATATATATATATATATATATATACAGCGAGAGAGAAATATATAGGAAAAAGTGCAATATCTACATCTTACTGAGTTTCTACTCTTCTGGTCATTCTTTTTATAAATTCACTAACTGAATCCTGCTTGATAATATTCTCTGAATCTAAATTTTCAAATTTCATTCAAGTATACATGTGAAATTGTTATTTAATTTGTTTTATTTGATGTCTTGGTTTCCCAAGTTCCTGCTCTAAGGCTATGGTCTGATTTTGAAGTTCTCCTGCATTTTAGTTCTCCAAACTCTGCCACAGTGCTGTGAAAACATCAGATTAAGTGGCTAATGTTGACCCTGAATAAATGGAATCCAGGTGGTCTTTGAGTATACATAGTAGAGAGTTTCTATTCCAGTCCGTGTTTCATAAACAAGTTATCATGAGACTCTTAACCTCTTCATTACCTATGATTTTCTTCTAAATGCAACTATTAGGAAGCTCAATACTGCTATATGATCTCCATATTTTTAATGCATATCTTAGTAAGACCAAGCAAATAGGAGAGAAAATAAAGTTTCTTTGAAATTTCAATTTCCTAAGAATTTCCCTTTGGTACAGACAACATACAAGTGACACTAACCAGGTTGGCTTCACTTTGTCCTTTGAGTTCTGAGACTTAAAGCATGGATAGCATCTCCATTTTACAGATAGGAAAATCAAGGTTCAGACAAAACTTAGGAAACTTGGTCAAGATCTAACAGTACTGGCACCCAGAATTTCTGATCTTGAAGTGCATCTTCTTCTGTCAAACTTACACTTTCTTCACTGCATAAACAGTTCCCAAAGTCTTGTTCTATATCATCATGGCTTATATGTGTTAAGAGGGTTTTACTTTTGTCTAAGTGTTCCAGAAACATGTTATTAGCATTATAAAAGCTTTACTACTTTTGTTATATAATATTATCCTAAAAAATAATGTGAAGCTGGACATAATATGACTGCAACTCGTGTTTTTCTAATGATTAATCTTGAATAAACAAAATAAAATAGCTGGGACAAAAAAACAAAAGACTGTTCACTTCCCAGGAATTCTTGTAGTACATGGACCAGACAAGTCATTTTTTATAGGATTTATAGTCTAGAACTTTACATTACTACACAG
Source organism: Uropsilus gracilis (assembly GCA_004024945.1). Classification (NCBI taxonomy): domain Eukaryota; kingdom Metazoa; phylum Chordata; class Mammalia; order Eulipotyphla; family Talpidae; genus Uropsilus; species Uropsilus gracilis. The sequence continues at coordinate 43,779 of PVHY01006839.1, read as the reverse complement.
AAAGGAGCTCTCAAACCTCAGCAAAAGTTTGTAACAAGGAAAATATAGTCTTTGACCAAATATTGTAGTCTTTTAACCAAAAAATGTAGTCTTTAAACAAATATTGTTGTCTCAAGTCTTTCTTATGCTAGTATTACTAAGATCATTGCAACGCTGCAATATTTTGTAAAATATAAAGAATCTGTCCTATTTATTTTTGCTATAATAGGAAAGTTCTTGACTCATTTGTTAATCTCTAGATTAAAATGTCAAATGGCTTCATTTTCCTGTAGTGTTATCTGTTATAATTTGACAATAGTGACATGTTATCTACAGAGCATAATTAAATTTACATCTCTTAAAATTACTTTATTTTGCACATTTCATAATGTAACATAAAATATAAAATACATTCTTCACAAGTTTGAAAAAAATGGAATAATTTGTAGGCCCAATAAAAAAATCTGGCATCAGTCTGGTGTGGCTTGGCAGTGAAGGTTAGAGACGGTAAAACTAGCCTAAAAAAAAAGAATATCTTAGAGATGAAGCACTCCACAAGGGGTGTCTCACACTATGGCTGGAATTTCTCAAAAGAATGAAAACATGTACTATTTCCTAAACTATGCTATGGAAATCAAATTCAAAATGATAGGTCAATTCATATAAAACATAAAGGCAATATGTAAATGTAATTTTTCAAATTAACATTATTTTCAGGGTACCTTCAAGGAGAGTTTCATATTTAAATGCAATCAATTAATAAATATTTATTGACAAAAGGATGAACTTATCAAACTGATGCAAATTTATATTCATCCCAAATTTTTTCACTCTAATGAAGAGGTTAATACCTCTTGTAAAATGAAAAACATGGAGTTTCATACAAGGCTCAGAAAATGAAATGGACATATAAGACTACTTATCACTAATGAGCCCATGTTTTCAAGACGATTACTTGCTAAACCTGAAGATTTAAAAGTATTCAAAGATGGACAAAGACTTTTTATACAAGTGTTCTAGATTTCAAGTGTAAACATGCCATTTTATAATAATCACATGAATAGTTACACCTATAGAGACAAAATAACTGTGGGATTACTTAAGACAGGTTGCTGCAATCTGAAATTATTACAACCTAGAATGAACTGTTACTTGCTTCCTGAAAAGAAGCACTCAACTCTATCCAGCATACCATCTACTTAAGAGGCTTAATTGGTCCCTGCAAATCTTCTGACTTTTTTTTTAATGTAGAATAACTTGTAAGAGATTCAATAAAGTTATCAAATGGCCTTCAGATCTTACAAATGTGTGAAAGGGAAATCAAAGTACTGAGGTGCCCTTGTGTTTCAATGTTTTACTTTCATAGTACAATTATTAAAGCTCCATGTTCTTCTCTATCTTAAAAAATAAAAATACACTGAAGGGACACATTTTGTGGTTTAAGAATTAGCATAAAAATCACTAAAATAAAATAAGTGGCATTGTTGGCATAGCTGTCCCAGGAAGTTTTACTGAAATCAATATCAATTTGTCATTCTTCAAAGGGTTTTTCTAATATTCCTATTCAGAATGAACGAAAAGTTGAAAATCCTCATAAGATTTCTAATTATGAAACTCATTTCTAGGTTAAAATTTAAATGTTCCTTAATTAAAGTGTGTCTACACGATTAAGTTAACAAAAATTTAATAATCATCTTGCTCAGGACTTTCAACTCTGCTATAAATCAGGCTTCCCAGTGGAACTTTGAAAATCTATTGAATCTAACTCTATTGAATCTAACTCCACGAAAGTCCAAGCACCTGAATTTCTTTAAAGCTCCATAAGCACATTGAGAACTATAGTAATGAGTCTATTCTTTCAACGTATATCCTCTGGTGCCTACTACTTAAAGAGTTAAGAAAGCAAGGGCGTTGAAAAATACTCAGTCCTGAAAATACTCAAGGAGGGGAAACAGTGACAATAATGCGTGATGCATGTTAGAGAGAGTGAATGGAGGGCCTTGGAGCAATGAAGAATCCCCATAACTATGGGGCTATGTGGGAAAGCTTGAAAGGAAGGAAGGAAGGGAGGGAGGAAGGTAGGGAGGGAGGGAAGGAGGAAGGGTGGGAAGGAGGGAGGGAGGGAGGAAAGAAACTTTCTCATTCTCTTCCTTTGCCAGTGAAATAAGACCCACCCTTAAACTGTGTTAAAACTTTGACAATCATATTGAAACCAGGACCCCAATATGGACAGTATTAAAATTTAGGCATTATCATTAGCTGTGTCTAAAAAACACAGAGGCCTAAGTAGGATAAGGGTACTTTCACTTTGCTGCATCCTTGGTGGGAATGAGAAAATGTATCACCAAGAGGGTCAACAGAGGGAAATTGGAGCCTTTGGCTTTTAGGAGAAACAGAAAAAAATTTTTAAAAAGGATAAAAAAGAGATAAAATATGTCACCAAGAGAATGTGTAGAGAGAAATTGGAGCCTTTGGCTTTTAGGAGAAAAAAAAATAAAAAAGAGATAAAAGGAAAGGAGCAGAGACTTTTGGGGAGAGTGGCAGGCAGGTAAAGGATAGCCCGAGTGACCAGGCTGGGCAGAATCCCCCTGGAAGAGTGAACTGGTGCCGGCATAGTGGCTGCAGAAGAGTGGCCGGTGTGGAGAGTGTGGCACTGCAACAAGGTGGCATAGTGAGCTGGTACCTGGAGATGGCCAGGGATTTGGAAAGCTGATTTGTACATCAGTATTTGTTGAAGCAGTTTGAAGAACCTTGGAGAAGCGGAGCAGTTCGGAACGCTGGAGAGAGAAGAAGCAAAAAGAAGATGCTGGAGAAAGACCGGGCTTTGCAGAGTGCCTGCCTCAGGTTTGGAGGGGCACCAAAATGGACATGTGTTTTGGGGACCTTTGGGATTAAAAATGGTGACTGGGGTAAGATAATTGGCCACTTTTGGCTTTAGGATTTTTTGTTTTCCCTTTTAAATCTCCTTGTAAATAAAACTTTGTTGTTTGAAAACATTTGACTGGCAATTGCTACTCATGGGTGGTAGGAACCTGAGGGAACCAGGGTGGCAGAAGTCACATTTTAAAATGTGCTGCTTTTTTTTCCTGTAGCTTGTTGGTTGGTTGGTCTGCCTCTTTTGTACCCAATGTCAATACAACCTAACTACTAAACTGAATCTGTGAATATGACAGAAAGTTATAGGAATATTGGGTTTTCATACAGGGACAAGAAAACAATCAGATTCCCTGAGATACCATAAATGGGTAATGGGAGAAAAATAAAATGAAAATAATTTACACTGACACCACACCAGATGAGCATGTCAAAGTAATGGTTCTTAAATGGAAAATAAGACCATGAAGGATGATACAAATGTACAACAAAGTGGCTGAAGGCACCATTAATGAATACAACTCTCTAAATACAATTATCAAGAAAGAAATCTGATCTTTGTATACAATAAATTGCTCTCCTCTGGCATACTGTCAGGTACAAGTGGGGATAGTCAACATTTAATTTTACTGAATGATGGAATATATGAACAATGAGGATCATAGATTCCTCACATCTAAAAGATTTAATCAAACACAGAGTCTTCTTTCAATTATCACCCTTTGAAATAACAGATAAATGAACTAAACAGCTTTATACAATCTTTACTTGTGATTCCTTGACATTAAATCTTAAATACAGTAATACTTGATACTGTAAACTTAAAGAAAAATCAAAATGTAAAACAAGACAGAGTTGAAGATACAAAGAACATATTTCCACCTCAACTCCTTCAAGACAGTTAATCCCTAGAAGGAGCTTATAGCACTAAAATTTGTTTGACTCTACTTAAAGCTCTTTTAGAGATGGATACATCTCAAGTCAGATCAAGTCAAATTAACACTTATTAAGAGATATAAGGGATAACTGTCTTCATAACCTGTCAAATCAAAAAGAATCAAAGCATATTTAAAGACTACAAGGAGACTTGGACTAGACTCCAAGTGGTCACTGGGGTCACCCTTCCCTCACCTCCATTTTACTTTTTCCTAAGTTGCAGAGACCTTGTTTCTGCTCACACCCTCTGCTCGAAATGTGCCCAGCAATTCCCTCTATGACCATCATCTCTGTTTCTGAAATTCTACAGCTTCTTCAAGTTCTATTTCAAAGACATACTCAGAACTAGCACACAATGCATCTCCTCTTTTCCTCAAATGAGTCTCCATCTTGGTAAAGAACAAAGTCACCGCAAGTAGTTATGTCATGTCAACTGGAATAGAAGTGAGAAAACTGATTGTTCAGATGACCAATTATTATGAGCAATGTTTTCATTCTCAAGCATTACACTCTGTCCTACTGCAAAGTCAATGTCAGCATCATTTCTCCCTGAGATACACCTGAGGGCAAAGGGAAGTACACTGAAAATTTCAGTGCCTTCTTTAATGCAAATAGATTTTTTAAGAAGTGTACCTTAAACAACAAAAACCTTTCAAGGCTTTCAGAAAATTGAAAAGATAGCCACAAAAAGACAAATTTCTCCCCAATATATTAAAGAATAATGACTCAAAATGACAGATGCTTCAAAGGTACAAGTTACTGACCAGGTAACAGGCTGGTAAGGTTGCACACCTTATCATGGACCATACACATGTTAACTCTTTAATATAAATGCATGCCCACAAGATAGAAATCATGTTTGTCCATGCATTGTTTTAATTAAAAGATATATAAAATAACACCATAACATAAGTAAAAGCTATCTTTAAAAACTTGATCTTAAACATCTCTTAAACATAAACACACAGGAGATCTACCAAGAATGGGTCAGCAATCTCATATAAAAGGAGGCTCCAGGTGACAAGAGTGTCATCTTCAGAATGGCTTGTGCCATCTACCTGGCCTGGGGTCAGCTCTCCCTAGCAGGGTGCATTTGTACATTCACTGTAGACTTTGCAACACCAAAATGCATGGACATTTAAACATATTTATAAAATATTTAGGTAACAGAACAGGCATTCTATTTAGGAAATCTGATATTTAGTTTGCTTTATTTCTTAAGATGTATTGGCATCTTATATGTAGTTTTTAACCCAAACAATAAAAGTTGGTGGTGGTAAATAACAATCTGTCACAAAGAATAAATTTTTTACAATTCATAACCTAGATTATTTGTTTCCTTGTAATATTAACTTCTATAGTTTACTATTTGCATTTTTTCAAATTGTTTTTACTTAAAAGAGAAACTTATTGAGTTCAAAATTATTAAGGTAAGTCTTTACTGACTTCAAAAATTGAAGTCAATTCAAAAAGGTAACTACCTTTTTGAAATAAGTATCTTCACACAATCTAAAGTAATTTTTGACACAAATTACATTTAAAGGAAATATACAAATGTGTGTGCAAAGTTATGGGAAGGAAGTGAAAAACAGGTTTTAAATAATTTTGAGTTTAATATACTAGATTAAAACACGATTTATGACAAACATCTAGGATAATCAATGTAACAACTAGCACCTGTCTTATTCCTGATGACTATTTGTGTCCATCTCCTATGTAGTTTTCTAAAATGGAAGAAATGATGTCTGAGCTGCAGGATATGGAGCTAGAAGCAGTAACTCTTTTCATTTTCTTTAAAGAACCTAAGGAACAAACTCAAAGTGCCCCCAGAGTCACAGGCCAGTTACTCCAAAATACATGAGAGTATAATCTTTATTCTATCATGAAGTCTATGAATTTCATTTCATAAAAATTTTCTCCATTCACACATTTTTTTCTTTTGAAAACAGCATGTGTGAGCAACACATAGTCCCAGCTGAAATTGTTTTTCTTCACATCCCAGAAAGATCATAGAAAGTTCACATGCATCTTCTTTCCAAAACTCGGAAGCAGATGGCAAGGGTGAATGCAAAATCATCTAGTCAGTCTATTATTAAGTTGCCTCTGATTTCAGGCGATCTGTCCTTTATGGCCCTTCCTAATTTCATTTTGCAAAAAAATTCAAACTGTCAAGATGTTATAGTTTATCTCCTTGTTCAATACTCTAAGCCAATGAACTGGGAAAGCAATTTTGGTAACCATTTTCCTTTCTCAGCAGCCTTCTTTGTTGTCAACAATGGTGTGACCCTTGTTATGACCCACCCCTATCCTCATATTTAGAGAGATGAAGTAGCTTACCAGTTAGTTGACAGTATTCTGACTGTCAAAGTATATTCATTGGAAGAGGAGGATTACATACAAATCCTTCTGGAGAGTCTCCTAGTCTACCCACCATGGAATGAACCTGAAATGTTAGAGCATACTCCTTGCTAAACTTTGCATTTCTTTAAGTTAAACTTTCCCCTCCTTGTCTTGACTTTCAAATTAGCAATTTAGAAAATGGTTTTCTGAAAAGATGAAACATAATTATTGGCAACAGTAAGAAGGAAAGGCAACTCACCACTGCTACTGTTATCTCAAAGTCATTAGTAAGAACTGATATATTTTCACCAGAGAAGGACACAGGTTTATTTCATTCTAGTTCACCATGCTGAATATTTGTCCTTCAAAAACAACAGGATTCAATGGAAAATGAATGAAGTATCTGTTAGAGATTTTACCCTTTGCCCCAGAGAAAAGTAACATTGTTCCTTAGAGAAAATCTGTCTTTTATGAAAGAAAAATCCCTCTGGTTTGCCATAGATGTCAAGGTTACTTCCTATACTGAGAACATATTGTCACTTTCTTGAATGTACTATTTAAAAGAAAATCAGTGGTGGAACCAAAGAAAAGTTAGTCTCTAAACCTAAACTCATTTAATAAAACCAGCCCCTTTACACATTTCAATTTCTTCAAAAAAGTAAAATAAGCCTGGGAGTGGTGGCATGTGCCTGTAATCCCAGCACTGGGAGACCAAGGTCAGATATTGCTTGAGTTCATGGGTTCTAGACCACCTCAGGCAATGCAGCGAGACCTAGTCTCTAAAAAATAGCCGGGCATGGTGGTGCATGCCTGTAATCCCAGCTACTTGTAAGGCTGAGGCTATGACCACTTGAGTCTGTAGGCTCGGGACTACCCTAGACAACACAGCAAGACCTAGTATCTAAATACATAAATTAATAAGTGAAACAAAATAAAAATAAAACCAGCCCCTGAGGACTGAAACCTATGATCATATTCAGTATTGTCTTTAATTTCTTTAGAATAGATTTTGAAATCCAGATCAAGTAAGGTTTTCCACAATACTGAATACATTCTCAAGGAGTCTAGTCACTCTCTTATTTTTTAAATCTCTTACCAGCTGATATCAACGAAAACAGGCACAAAGTCAGCATCCAGTGAGCACGTGTTCATATTTGAACAGTCTGCTCTTCTTCCCTTAATTTTATCTATTTGGAAATCCTATACCAAATATAGAAATTAAGGAATTCTATTTTCATTCATTTATATTGTAAATACACTTTTACATAGACCACTGAACAGTTTTCATGTTGCATAGAAAGCATACTTAATGCATTAGATGCTCCTACTTAGATGAATAAAGTGGTATATTATCGAATTCTTGTTATAAGTCTAACTACAAAAATAAATTATTTTCCCTTCTAGCTGCTGCTTAGGAAATTACTATTTCTTTTTCTTTTTCTTTTCTTTTTTTTTTTGAGACTAGGTCTTGCTATTTTTGCCTGTGGAACCGCAGGCTCTCGTTGCCCAGGGTACCACGAACTCAAGCAATCTTCAGCCTCAGCTTCCCAAGTAGCTGGCATTACAGGCACATGCCACGACACCCAACTATTTTTTTGGAACTAAGTCTCACTACGGGCCCCAGGCGGGACTCAAACCATGATCCCTAACCCCGGTCACTTCATAGGCTGAAGCTTACAGGCATGAGCCACTGTGCCCAGTGGAAATTACTATTTCTTATTCTCCTTTCATTTGCTAATGAAAGTTTTTTTTTTTGTTGAATGTGTCACAGCAATGCAGTTAAACAACTACACTTTCAGATATACGGAAGTTTTCCCTATTCAAATTTGAGTTTTCTATTTGTTTATGACTTTATATGTTCCTCTAGCTTCTTTAATTTCCCTACTTTTCCTTACAAAAACATTATTTCCATTACAGTCATGAGGGCAGAAGTGCCCAAGATATTGATCAACATACTTTGCATGAAATTTCTACACCTCACATTTAATTCACCCTTCTTAATTTCAACAAGACTGAATTTAAGGAAATACACTGAATCAGCATACTGTTGTCTTTGCTAATCAATGTCTTTGCTAATCTATTTTTTTCAAAATGCATTATCATCTGATTAAAAATATTCCATTTAATTCCAGATTTATTACTAACTGCTTTTAGCAAACATACATAGAAATTGCTGGTTTTTAATGTCACACAGCACAGGGAAATTGGAAAGGATGGAAGATGACTTGCTCCAAATAACATCAAACTGCTGTTAGGTAGCTGCAACCTAAAAGAATATTCAAAATCACTTTAGTTTATTGAAATCACGGTGAGGAAGGGATTAACATTTTTTGAAAAAGGAAGGTCACTGCGTGACAGTGCTGAATTACTCTTTTTATTTATGTCAAAAACAAGTATTTAACTGTCATTAAAGCATGTATGTTCAATACAAAATTGTAAATAGAAAAAAAGCAAAGGAGTAGATGAAACAAAGATCACAGCCATGATGGGTCCTAGAGACCCACCTTCCAGACACAAACATATTGAGATTATCAACTGTGAAACAACACCTGTTCCTAATGGTAAAGTGGAGATAGTCTGTAGATTATCACAGAAGCTTCATGAATGGTGAAAGTCCAGAATGTTAAAAATTCAAATTATTTCAGCTGGAACCCTTTTCAACAATATAGCTTCTCTTTGAGTTATACTCTGATATCAATAAGATTTAAAATAAGCAAATATTTACCATGGGAAAAACAACAAGTAAACATTTACCATGGGAAAAACGGAAAACAAATTAACCTTTAGCTCATTATTTAACTCAGGAACCAGCCTCAAAAGATAAGAGATGAAGCAGGAAGAAGGGGCACACAGGGAGAGGGCATGCCAAAGGAGGGGACTGTGTAGAGATACAGAACTTTTGGTAAAGGAGATGACTGGGGAAATAAGAACTCCGTGATGTGTGAGGAAATCATAGACTTACATCTGCTATCATTGCATTCTGGGGAATAACCAAGGTTCGTATTTGATGGTAGTGCTATCACTTTGGAAAGGGTGAAAATGGGTTCTTAAGAGGCAAAAATGAGTTATATTCTTAGATATTATAATGGTTGCTGGCTCTCTAAACAGCTGCATTTTAAAAATAGTTATATGTAAGGAATTCAATTTTTATGGAATAGAGAGGTAAGGTAAAAACAAAAGCAAAAAGGACTTTTTAGGTGGATGATAATGAGAAAAATCAACTGACAAACACTGGATTATAGGAAAATATTAGAGAAAAATAATGGCTTGAGAACTTTGAATTATAAATTGGTAAGTATTGAGGATCTAATAATTCTAGAAGCATGCAAGCATTCCGTGGTTTAAACCATTATTAAGGTACATAGTGTTAGACATAATGTACACCAAAATGTTCCTATAAAATGTTACAACAGTAGATATGCTCAAATCTAAATTGCTCTAGTATGTAGAATGTTGATTTGTTTTAACAAAATTTATTCTTTATTTAATGAAATCTTTAATACCAACCAATGCACAGCATTACCTTTTAAAGATCAGTAAATCAAGCTCATGACAACCCGAAATTTTATTTGATGACTGACTCCGAGGTGAACTCACTAAAGTATCTTCCTGAATTTCTAATGTTTGCTGTGAAGTCACACTTGTACAATGGAAATCAACTCTTCCATTTTAATTCAGAGCCCAGACAGCACAAGGTTTTCACATACGCTTATGTTTTCAAAATCTGAGATGGGAAAAATCCAAGCTCAAATGAGAGCTCATCCTCTTGTCAACATAGGTCTTGAACCTGAGTGTGTATGAAGACTTAATGATCCTCAGGCTAAGCAGTGTCTCTAGCAGGTTCCACAGAAGTGTCTCTAGTGATGACTTCCACCCACCCATCCTTTGAGCAAAATTTACAATATTGGGGATATTGATCACCTCACAGGTATGCCCATATCTACATCTTTCAAGTCAAATTCTTTTTTACAATCTAATATTTTTTAAAACTATTTCTTAACTGCAAGAAAAATTAGTTTACCTACTTAAACTCATGTCTTGTCATTGGGACAAGACCTGTCTTCTTTCCTTATCACTCTGCCTCCAGAGTGTCTGAAGAAGTCTCCTGACAGCAGCTGTGCATTAAGTATCCAGTATATGATAACATGGAATGTATTGTATTTTCAAGAATTTTTAGCAATATTTCTTGATAAGGAACCTCAGAATAAGTAACCCATTAGAAATTAGACTAGCCATGTAGCAGAGAAAATTAGTATCTTGCAGCACACTGAGGGTATCTTGGGCTAACATATATTTTGCACAGTGAAATGCAGTAAGATATTCAACTACTAATTTTATAAAGTACAACACAGAATCCCTAATTCAGAAAAATCTCCATATATGTTCCCTCTTTTAGGACTTGAAATATTTCTTTCCATTCTTATTAATGCGCATATTCAGAATGAAGTTAATGAACACTTTCTAAAAGAGAATTAAAGAAAAACAGAAGGTTGCATGCAGGTTGTTCTTTTAAGACTTCTAATAGAAAAATGCAGTCAAATTTCATTCATTGTTAGAAACAAAATAGTCAAACTCAAGTGAACTTAATGAAATGTGCTACTTTTTTCATTGTTCTTCAGGTCTACAACACTATCACTCATTGTAAATGATTAGCATTGATGATTTCAATATGTACATCCACAAAATAGCTCTCATTAAAGAACAACATGGAGTGGGGTTGTCAGTTTTCCTTTCTGCAATAAGAAAAATAAAAGTGAGATGGAGCACTCATTTATTCACTTAGCATTTGCTGAGAACCTACCCTGGGCTAAGCAGTCTTTTAGGTCATGGGGATCTAGCAATTAAAAAATGAAATTTAAGTTCTTGATGTCAGATAATACAAGTTATAGCAGGAATAAACATACAATAAATAAAGAAAGTAAATTTACATTGTGTCAGGCACAGATAAATGCTAGGAAATGCTGAGTGGTGGGAGAAGCTGCAAGCTATTTCATATGACATAACAACAAAATGCCAGCCTGATCAGGTGACAGCCGGAAAAAAGATGTAAATAACTAAAGAAGCAAGCTGTATATATTTCTGGAAATGAATGTTTCAGGAACAATAAGTATAAAGGTTCTGAGTTTTCCTCATATAGACAAAAGCAACAAGGAATTTTAACTTGTAAGGTATGTTTTACTTAGTTATCTCGCAGTCCCATCTATTTAAATCTCACTGGTCCTTTAAAGTATCTCTCCAGTGAAATCCCTGAAATTAAGAAGTTCCTGGTATTCCTCCAAAAGACTTGGCTTTTCCATTCTCTGTACTGCAACAAGAACTTGGCTCAGATAAGTGTATTTCACAAATTAACTTATTTGTAGATTATAAACACAAATCTAGGGTCAAGACTTCAACACAAATTTTTATAAGCCCTTCAGAACCTAGTTGCCTGAAAACACTCTTATCCAAACTGCTTAGGAAGTCAGAGGTAGTCAGTTGGTATGAACTCTATGGACTTCCAGAAATTCAAAGAGTCACTGGGTACTACCTCATCGCTTAGCAAGGTCTGATATCAGAAAACGTAAGATAGGGCACCCTCAGTCTTGTGTGGTGTTAGATGCTTTGATAAGTCATTTCTCTGCTTCCTCATCAGCTGGTTTGGGCCAACTTTCCATTTGGAAATGGTAATGTTAATCTTGGTTTATACATGCGTCTGGCTTGGAATAACGCTGCACTTCCACAGCCAATGGTAGATCAGGCGAAGCAGTCAGGCTGAGAATCTAGTATTTTTGTTTCTTTTATCACCACAAGAAAATGAAACATTTGTTTCTCACACATCTGGAAAAATACCACACCCCCTACTTCCACCAAGTTTATTCATCTGAGTCTCAACTTGCAAAGTCTATTTTAACTTTTTTATATAAACAGAACACTAGCCAAAGTACATTAGAAAATCTTTGTTATATCTTAACTCCAACAATATATGTGAATTTCAAAAAGGGACTGGTCTGTTTTTGAATGGAAACAGCAGGCGACCACGTTGAAATCTGAATGCCAGCAAGTTTAGAAGATGGTCCTAGGATTGAAAACACGGTCTCCTTGGCACATAACAGCAATTCCTATCTCATCCTCCTGTGAAACTAACCTTTTTCTGATTGAGAAGCTCTTTTTGAAGCTCATTTTAATTTTTTCAAAACTTGACTCCCTCATTGGACACACAAATGCAGATGTATGCCACCTTGTGGCCAAAATCAGTATCAACAGTCTCAGTTTTCTAGAAAACAATGTATTTTTGAGAAAAAAATTAATTAAGCCTTATATTTAACATGTAGGTAAAAGATAAATTCTAAAAAATTCACACCTCCAGATGGCCACACTACCCTACTGCCTGGCTCCACTTCCTTTGATAGTGACACCAGGCAGGGACAGGGCTATATAGAAACCCTTGGGAGACTATCCAGGTGCTATGGATTTTCACAATGATCTAAGTCCAATTAAGGTCACATGTTACCTTGATTACTCACTCATCATTAGCACCTACACCAGTGCCTGAAACAATTCAGAAACTTAATAAATTTGAAGAAAAAGTGAATGGCAGACAGAGATGCTGGAAACTGACCAGATTGTAGGTCGCCTACCACAATATTTCTAAATATTTAAGGGAGAAAGTGATAGATCATTTTACATCTATTAAAAATAACTGCATTACTTTACAGTTTATGAGACTGTTAATTGTATTATATACGATTTTTTAAAATGTACTAACTTGCAGAAGACCTGGATATAATGCCCTTTAACCAAATGAGCAAAACTACTCACTCTACGTCTATGTCAGGTCAGAAGAGCTGAACTGTAAGGTACAAACACAGCAGTGTTAGCCTATCTTGGCTTTGTTTTCTTGACATTATTTTTGTTTAATCAATGATATATATGATGCCCTTGCTCAGAAAGGTAACCCCTAAACATAGCATTACACACATGCAAAAACATGGTCTCCTTATGACTTAGTTCCACAGTATCATTCAATGAAAACAAAGAACAGAAGACCACCTGTATTCACAACAACAAATTGTCATGCCATGTTGTGAATACTACTATCAATATTTTTTTAAACAAAATACAATGCATTTGGTTAAAGAGGGCTACCTGGGATGGAAAACTTTCATCTTTATTCGAAACTTGAAATCTCTGTTCTTCCTCAGTTGTGTTTAAATTTCAGTGGAAAAGAGCACTCCACCCTTCCTCAAAGTCTGAGAAACAACCTAAATTGAATGACTCATCTTACCAGAGAGAACAGCCTAAGATAAAGTCCCCCTAGTTAATTCAGGTTTTACTCTCCTCAAAAATAATGTTTCTTTCTCTCTTCACCTCTTTCTCTCTTTCTTTATTTTTTCATCTCTTTTCTCCATCTCATTGCTTTCTCTGTCTCTTCAATTACTGGGTCTAAGGTTTAGCAAGAAAAAATATCATTCAAGATATTTCTGCAGTGCAGAGTGACAAACACTTTCTTCCAATCTGATTCAGTGTGTCTGGACTCAGTCTTCAAGATGATATTTTCAATAATCACCTCCAATGATTCTAGAGTATATGATTCCCAGCTAGAGTTTTAGACACATCACTCTAAATGCCTGTGATGGAAACTTTTGCAGTGGTTATTAGAAACCCACAGGACAGCTGGATTTATGGTGGTTGATGATTTACTCCACAGTGACCACTTCAAAAGTACTGGCTATTAGGACTAGTTAGAGAAAGAAGTCATAATTTGGAGAACTTATCTGAACGGACCTTACCCTGAAAATACCAGGGTCAGCAGCATAACCATTACATCTATGCAGAAAACCCTCCAGACAAGTGAAACTGAGTTTGACCTGGGATAATTCTATAATGTTCTCTATAATACTCATCAAGAACTGCTTACTATATATAAATGGTTTGGCCATTATTAAGATATCTGAAAGATGCTAACCTTCAGATTCTCCCACCACCATCTTCAAATGAAGAATAAGAAGGAACTCACTCAACAAATATTTAATAAGAGTCCGTCAGGCATCAGGCACTGTTTAAGACCCTCAGGAACATCAGTGAATAAAAGATAAAAATCTGCTCTCATAGGAACCTAAAGCTTCACTCAATTCAAGAAGCTTCACCTTCACATTTTATAATGTAAACTACTTGGTGTACAGAAATAAATAATGAGTGGCACTTGATGAGAAGTCCAAAATCTAAAGGAAAAGGCTGTTATGTACATAACTTATTCTAGTGCAAACAAGTTTTTCAAATGTTATGAGACATAAGAATAATACACTAAAGGAACACAGGGGTTGAAAAGATAAATTCTGTTGGAAAAGGTAGACCTCCTAGCCAAAGCTAGGCTAACACATTTCAAAGTCAAGATCCTAGAGACAAGAGAATGGAGACCCACCCAAGGATCCTCAGGCAGGCTGTTGAGGCTGTGGTTTCACAGCAGAGGGACAAAAGGAAGATGGAACTGAAAGCTTTGTAGACGAAAACTAAATGATTTCAATCTCATAATAGACTAGGTAAAAACAAAAAGAGACAAAGCAGGAAGACAAATTAGTGACTGTTGAGACCAAGACAGGCGGTAATAGGAAAATTATATATCAAAGAAGTGATAAGAGGAATGGAGGAAAAGGAATTGACAAGACAGATCAGGAATGTCCATCAGGATTTAGAGACTGCATGCTAAGAGTGAGGTTGTAAAGGGAAGACAGATTCTAGAAGGATGGTAAAGTATTAATTTAATTGATATAAAAACCCTAAGACAAATGGTATATTTTGGAGAAAGGTGATGGGTTTCAATGCCCAAATGGTACATCAGAGGTACCTGATTGATAGAGAGGTACCTGATTGATATTCTCTGTGGAATGGTTGAGTGTCAAAAATGGGTACCTAACACTTGACGTAAAAGGTGTTACATTAAAGAACTTGAAGCCATGACCCAACCTGGGCAGTGCACTTGTCCCCAACATGGGCAGAGTATTAGTTCATAAAATGTAGGCATTGATGCCATTAGCTGTGTCTGAAAAACAAAGAGGTAAAAGAGGGCCTAAACAGAATAAAGGCACTGGCCTAAACAGGATAAGGGTACTTTCACTTTGTTGCAAATTCCAGTGTGGAAGGGAAAACGGAGCACCAAGAGGATCAGTAGAGGAAGTTAGGTTTCTGGTTTGGAGGAGGGGGGGAGAGAATTTAAAAAAAGAAGAAAAGAGCAGAGACTGAGACACGAACTTTGGAAAGGAGAGAGAGAGGAGGAGAGTTCGGAGAGCTCAGAGGTTTTGGTGCCTTAAGGAAAAGGACCTAGAAGCCAACTCTTCTGGGGTTCTCCTAGCATCTGGGCCTAAAGGATCAGGAGCTGTGTGAAAGTGGAGGAGAGGTGACCGACCTTGACAAAGTGCTGACCCACCATGCTAATGGAAAGACCGGAGTTGAACCATGTGTTGGGAGTGATGGAGGACCAAAGGGCAAGGACTTAACTTGGGGATTTCAGACTGAGGTAAACCCCATGCTGCTCCCCAAGGAGCAGAAGTGGGGTTCTTTTCTGTTTGGGGTACTTTGTGCAGGTGTGGACTATTAGATTCTTTGTTTTTCCCCTTAAGGTAAATAAACCTTTTACTGTTGTTTGATCTCTGGGCAACTCCTTGCACACCAGCAGGAGAACCCCCATTGACATAAAAAGGGTAGTCCCTTACCTAGGTAATGACCTGAGTCTACAATTAAAAGTGCAGCTTAAAAACTTGAAATTTTAAGTCCTGCTGATATCAATGGAGAATGAAGGCAAGAGGGGTGCTAATTCCTGGGAAGAGACTTAGCATGGAAAATAAATTCAGACATGGGCTTATTAAAGTTATGATTTTGGGTGAATCATTCAAAATCTTCAGTTGCCCCAAATATTAGATGTAAGATGTAGAAATAATCTTCATATAATTTCACTAACTTAGAGTGCAGCCTGAAGTCCAGAGAGCTTCAAAGTTTTAGTCTTTTATCATGTGGCATCTACTTTTGTGTGCTTTTTTCATAAAACATAGCTTCAATGTCAACTCAAGTTTCCTCCAACATGCCCCTGCCCTCCTATGCTCTAGGAAGTGATCTTCCTGAATTTTTAATGACAAACTGATTTTTAAATGACAAATAGATTAGTAGTACTGATTTTTAAATAACAAATAAGGTAGCAGTACTGAGCATTATTATTAAGAGTTACCTCTCTGAAATTCTTAGAGAAATGTTGACTGGTTTCTAGAGGAATTTTCTTCTCAACAAATGCCTTGGATTATGCTTTCACTTAATAGCATTCAAAGACAGCTCAAATGACATGTTTTTCACACTTCTCCATAAACCGGAGTATTTTATATATGAAAGATTTAAGTTTTTAATATACAAAATATTTTGTTAGACTTTGTTAATAAACATATTGTTTTTTATTCCAAGTTTACATTCATTTGTGAAACAAAAAATAATACCTGTATGTATGCTTTGCATAGCTATGTACAATTCAGAATTCAAAATGAGGAATCTGTTCTTCACTGATCCAAAACATGTGAAACATTAAATTTCAACATATAATGTGACTGACAATACATGTCATCAAACATTGTAATCAAACAGCAATTTGGTATCAAAAGTGAGTGATCACTGCAAGTTGAAGGTAGCAAAAATGTTCTCACCTTCTGGGGTAGAATTTCTAACTCTTAACAAATCCAAAGTATATAACAATTCCAGGGAAGGAGAAAGTGCTAAATAAAGACATGCCTAACTGATCAGAAATTCAAAGTAACTTATTTTTTTAATTCTTGGGCCATTTAAGTAGAATGATTTTTAAGCAGTGAAATCAGTAAACCCTTTGAACACATTGCAGAATTGAAAAAAAAAAAAAGGTCAATTTACATTTAAAGATAGGATGCAAAGGTCTATTATTATCCTACTTTTATATAATGTTTATATAATGTTAGGGTGTGTTTAGAAAAATATCAGAGGACTGTGCTTCAAAATACTAACCATAGATTATCTTTTTATCTTTGAGGGTGCAGGCTCACATGAATTTTTGCTTTTGATATATTTGTGCAATGTTTGAACTTTATGTAATCCCTACTACTTTTACAAGTAGATAAACATTACAAAGACTATATTTATATCTTTAATATTGTTGGTACTGAGCATTTATGAGGACGACACCATACAAATACCTCAGTATAATTAAAGAATATGAAACCCTTGCACTGTGTTACTGCAAGACTTTCACACTGTAGAGTTTTAAATACCACACATACACAACAACACATACATACACAAATGTGAAATGATGAAATTGAGAATCTGATAAAGCACCAAAAAATGAAGTGTCATTTTCATAACAAAAGTGGGATCCAGTTGGATTTAGAGAAAAGCCATTTAAACAACCTGAGAACCTGTGGACATCATGGATAAGTGGCAGAGGGTCTAGGCAAGGGTAAGCACTGAGGGTAAAGTGAAAGGCAACCTTGAGATGTGAGACTGGATTTAAAATGTAAATTGAAGCCACAGGACAAGCAGAAGCAGAATGCTAGTTGAAAGGTGATGTAAGAGATGGGTTGTTATGCAATAGGTAACAGAAGGGAATGCCAAAGAAGTTCTTAAGGACAGGGGAACAAAATGACTTCACTTGATTTTCAATAAAAATAATATGCATAAAATGAATTAGAGAAGGTATTAGACAGAGAGTTAATGAGCTCATGTGGGACAGCCCACAAGAGCTCTAAGACTCTAAGAGCAAAGGCTTGCTAGAAATGAAGATTCTCAGGCCCCTTTAGACTACCTTTCATCAAGAGCCTTGTGTGATCTGAATGTAACCGGGAAAGCAGTGATTGAAGGTGCTGCTAGCAGGAGAAAAAAGAAGCCAAGAGTTTTGAACTATTACTTGACTGAATTATTAGAGTTTGGTATCTGACTAAATGTGGGAGGCCATGGAAAGAATACATCAAGATTACTTAGCTGTAGGATGGTCATGCTATTCATAGAAATAGGAAACCCCAGTGGAGCAGAGTGAGGAGGAAGCAGGTAAAGACTGCTCTACCCAGTAAGCTTACTGAAACACTCCTTTCAGAAGCCAAGCTGAGTTTGGAGACATGAAATGAGAGTGAGCCACACAGAGGGTATTTGAAGCCATGAAAATAAGTTACATAAAGAGGAGGGACAAGGAAGGCATGGGAGTCAAGTGAGGGAAAAGAAATTCTTGGGCAATTTCACACATCTCAGGTACTATGGTGGGGAAGCTGGAAGAGGAAGAGGAACCAGTAGAGCTGGTCTCAAAATGAAGGGAGGTTAAAGGAACTGATAGGAGTTGAAGGGATCCCCCAGGGAAGATGCACTTGCTTTATGACTAAGAGTTTACAGGAGACTTTTCAATAAGAGTGATTTCTCTGACTCTGGTGGGAGGGAAGACGGTACAACAGGTTCCAGTCAGAGGGAAATGAGGGTTCTTGAAGATTGTTAACCAAGTATAAATGAAAAAGTTTGGAACAAGCATTATAATATAGATGGGGCACAAAGACCAGCTAAATTCACTTGAAACTATAGAACATGAAAGATTTTCTTATAGACTATAGCTCAGAACTATTCTTATTATAATGCTAAGAAACATTAGAAAAGCAAACAAGCACAGTAGGTATTAGATTAATGATTCAATATGAGAAAGACCTGCTCATGCTCTTTGGCTATGCATTGAGCCACCTCATGAGCATTAATTTCTCAAAGCACCAAGACCACACAGCTCAGTGAAAGCTGATCAGAAGTCACAAAGCAGGAGATTATTCATTGATGCCACTGGGTTGAATGGTAGTTCCCCAAAGATCTGTCCAACCCCCCCCCCTCCAATCCTATGAACATTACCTTTAATGTCAAAAGACAAGATACAGCTAAGACCCTTCAAAGAGGGGGGGCGTATCCTGAGTTTTCTAAATGGGCTCTCAGTGTAATCAGTGCAACCAAATATATCCTAAGAAAGGAAGACACTCAGTTGAAAAGCCTGCGACAATATAACCACAGGCAACGAAAGACTAGAGGTAAGGAAGGCAGGTGGCTGTCAGAAGTTGCAACAGAAAGGATGAACTCTTGCCCCTAGAGACTCTGGAAGAAGTCTCTAGTCTGTTGACACCCTGATTTCATGCCTTGGTCTCCAGACTGATGAGAATACACTTCTGTGATTTAAGCCCTAGGATATGAATGCAACATCTGCCACCACCTTCCTGTACTAAGATTTCTTGAACTACTCACAACTCAAGTTGGCTCCTGGAGCAAAAGCCCAGCTTCACACTCGTGTGGCTCCTAAAAACAATGTCCCCAGTGCCCGGTACATTAGATAACACTGGGAGGATAGAGCATGATGCATTCTGCTCAAGCAAGTATTTATTAAAATGTACTTACTATTTACTCTCAGAAATAAGGTCTTTAGAGACAAAAAAAAAATAATTGGGTTATACTTGACTATAAACTGGAATGCTAAAGATAGTGAGAACAATCAGGATTCAGATGAGGGACATATGACTTATAATTGGCTAAACAGATATGCCTTTTCAGTTTCTTATAATGAAATGAATGAGTGGATGGAGTTCGACTGCCATAGCTACCATGGTAGATTGGATTTCAGTAGAGCATCAAGTACCCTGCAACTATCAATGGTTGATTCTTTGCAACAAACACCTGCTAGCCCCATTCTCACTGAAACGGGCTGCTAATATTTTACTTTAACTTCATCCCTCCTGACCGTTAGCAAAACAGTTGTAGTTGAAGGATATCCTTTCTGACTCTGGATGTCCATTCCAGCACCACTTCTTGGAGCAGAGGTGACTGAAGGTAGAATAAGTCATGACTCAGCTAGCAGGTTGGATTTCAAGGAGACATTGGAGACAGGAAATAGGCTAGGGCTAGGACGGAACAAATCATCCAATAAAAAGGATAAATTCTGTGGTGGACAGTCAGCAACTCAAATTACAGAGGTCAAGAGGCACGTAGAGGTCTAAGATTTGATCCAGTAACAATGACAGACAAAGAGATTTTATTTCTTAAGTGGAACTTGACAAACAAGTCTCCAGGCAGAAATGACACTTTGGCAGAAGGGTAACTGTGCCTTAGTTCTGAGGGAGCCTCCACGCCAAGGTTGCATCAGTGGCTAAGAAGAGAAAAGAGGGATCTTGCCCCTTGGAGAGAAATTCTTGAAAGAGCAAAGTAACTGTCAAGGTCATAGTTAAAGTGTTTGCAGGTAAGACTTTCATCAGGTATTAAAAAGCTTAGCTGAAAACATACAGAAGCCCAGACCTATGAAATGACAAATATGACAAGAGTTAGAGAAACTGAGGCTAGTTGATCACAGGAATCACTTGGCTAGAGTAAGATCTCAGACTCCTTTCATCTGTAATCTTTACTGGTGAGGAATCAGAATTCCATCCCCAGAGTTTCATGTACGGCAGGGCTAGGGAAGGCAAGGACTCAAACCCTCCATTTCTGTCAGCCTAATCATATTCAGTCATCTTTCCCACCACTGTGTCTCCTCAAAGTGTTCATCTTCTAGCTGGCTGCAGGATGAGTTGGCACAACTGGTGAGAAGATGATGACAGTGGCTCAGATAATCTTTGTGGACCCCGGACCTGTGTCAATGTGTTAGGCTGCAGACACAGCCTCAGCTGAGAAGTCTAAGAAGATGTAAGGCAGCCTGAGTACTCGGCCCTCAGGAGCACATGAGCAGGGAGTTCTAACAGGTGGCTGAACAAAAGTGACCAGCAGAGAGCCCGTTGGTGGTAGTAAGGGTGTGGTGGGGAGTGGAGGAGTTATCGCATGTCACCAGAATCTTTGTACAAAATAGGGACACATGGCCACCAACTAGAGTCAGGGAGACACCTACACCCTGGCTCTCTGTACCCCACATCGAGAAATATTAAGGTGACAGTAAGGTCCAATTCATGTTCTGCATTGTACCCTGAATTAAAGACTGCTCAAAGAGCACTTGCACTTGCACCAAGCTTTTCTACCCTCAAAACCATTCTGCAATAAAACCAGGAAAAGCTTCAGCATCACAGGCAGGACAAGCTCAGCATCTATGTGAATACCAGGAGAGCAATGCCCTAGAGGGGATTCAAACAAGACTTGTGGTGATTTTGTATTTTCATGTTTCACTGCAACAAAAGCCTTTTTGAAGACATCACTAATGCAGAATATGCAACTTTCAGGGAATCCAGAAGCCAACTGAGCATTCCCTCCATCAACATTTTGGATTTACAACTAAAAGGCGACATTTTTTATACCAGCATAACCTCTCTGTGGAAATCTGGTGGACTGAGAAGTGCAGTATTTACAGTCTGTTCTGAATCAAATCTGAACAAGGCCTTAGTGGAAAGCCTGTGACACAGGAGAAATTTCAATTTGATGAGCCTAGCCACCTGTCAAATTCATTAAATGATCTCTTCACATTGTACCCTAAAATCAAATTTTCTATTGAGGTTGAAATTGTACATAAAGTTCTCTTAAGACGAATAAACAGGAGAGGGATTTTATGGGACTAAGATGAACAGATGGGTGAAAGATCATGTGTAAGGTCTCACTGCCATCACATCTAAGACAGTACTGCATACACGGATTAATCATAAGGAACATTTTATTATGCTGATCATTTTTTCTTTTGCTCTGTGGAGGGATTTGATCATTTTTTAATTGGAACCTTATATGCCTTTTTTATATTCTTCTGTAAGAAATGCCTATTTTTCAATTCAAAACAATGCACATAATATAACATCTCCACTTGGTCCCTGATACTTCAAAACCACAATGCTAAGATAAAGCTATTAGTCATAATATATTAGGATATAAAACTAGTTTCCATAAGCAAAGGACAATGCATCACTCTGCATACAGATCAACTCCATCTCTGTATGATTCACAGTTCATTCATCTCCTATCTGAAGTGCCACTACACCACAGCTATTCTCAGTATCAACTTCTCTGCACTGCAAACAAGACCTAGTTTCTTAATAGTGTCACTGACAATGTCCATTTAAGGACTAAGGACATTTAGGACTAAGCAACTAATTCTGCCAATGTTTATAGCGTCACAAAGTAAGGCCAATAGGTTGGTTCAAGAGGAAAGAGTTTTAGATGAAAAATTTTAAAAAGTATTTATTAATTTTCAATTTTCAAACCCCCACGGCAACTGTTCTGAATCATATCGGTTAATTCTGTAACTACTCAATTGACTGGAGTGGAGCCAAGAAATTCTAGTTCTTTGAATTTCACGTTGTTTTCCAAACTCATTTTCAACAGGTTGCCAGCAATTCCAAGCTAAAACACCTTTAAATGTAGATCATATTTTTATGGCTTCTCGTTGACTATCACAGACAAGTTTTCATTTTTTTAAAAAAGAACTCATCTGTCTTCCTAAGAATATGAGTGTTCCCTAAAGAATTTTTACGAATGCCAAAATAACCTTCAAAAATAAACACTTTTGAGATAATATTTTACTTTTTTCCCAGGAAAATAAGATAACATATTCATATGTTTCTCTAAGTTTTAAAGAAAAGTATCCTAGTTTAAATGTAGGTTTACTAAAGAAATGGCCTTATAACATTCACTCTTTCTGTAAAGTTTAACAAATTCCACATACATGCTTTCTCTTTTCCAAAATTACACTTTTCTGATACTTTGTCATGCAAACGATATACACTGCAAAGAGGGTTTCAAAAACAACTTTCACCTCATTTCCTTTCTTAAATAGTTCAAGCTCATTTGATACATACTTGCTGTTATTCAAAAAACAGCATTTCAGACTTCTATTTTCATGTTAATAGCCCAATCTTAGAGCATTTCCCCAGTTTGCAAAAATCAGATCGTCAATGTTATTTATTTTAGATTAGTAATTTAAGCTAACCACATTTCCATATGGAAACTCATTTTCAAAAATTACGTGCTTTCCAGCTCAACAATAGCTAATTATGCGTTAAGTTAATTGTGACAAATCAAGTAAACAAACCTAAAGATAGGTTATTAGGTGGTGGAGTGTTTTATCTAAACCACATTTCTGTGGCACGTTGAATGCACACTGGAGAGGCAGGCATGTTTTATGTATATTTCGCAATACCAGCTCCTATAACAAGAGGGAGCACCCAAGCCATATCTATCCCACCACACTTGGAAGAGAAAGACCTCAGTTGGTTTTAATTAATATGCTTCTATCAAAATCCTTTCAACGTGCACGAAATTGTTCTAGGTTCAGGCCACCCTTTCCTAAGTAAGCATTCTCATGTAGGGGCCTCAAGTAAATTCTGGAGGATCGTTTTTAACCCAGAAAATAGTGATGGATGGTTCATGTAATAATAATCTTGCAATATAATGGGGGGGAGTGATACGATCAACATACACTTTTTAAAGGGTTGCTTCTCAAATAATAATGGGTAAAACCCCAAAATGGGTGATTAAGCTATCTGCCTTGCTAGAACTCAGAGGCCAAGAGAGAAATGAAAGGTGCAAAGCAAACAGTGAAAAAAAAAAATAGTGTCCTTAACAACATAAACGCTTCAATAAATACATTTACCTCCTAAGGAGAGCCATCCTTTCACACTGCAAACACGGACAGCGGAAGGAAAACATTTCCTTACAGCCATCGGACAGGTTCAAATAACACTTGCAGACAAATGAATGTTTGCATTCTTGAAATCTGTCCATATGGATGCAATTCCCAAACCCCTGCTTCCTCTACCACTTGCAACCTGCGTGCTAGCAAAGTCGCACAGACGCATATGCACTCACAACTGGATCGCAATTCCAACACGCACAGCGCTAAGTAGACAAGTGAATTCTGCTGTGGCCAGCCAACTGTCCCCCTGCCCCCACCGTTTGAAAACAAGCAGAAATTAACCCAGCGCAAAAAGGTTCTGTTGCGGGAAGATCCGGCTCAGCTGAAGGGACGGCTCAGCGGGAGCACCCGGTCCCTGGGTCAATGTATACCTTCGCGCAGGTGTTACTAGAAGTGCCCACATTGCCTTTCCCCCATCCCCGCCGAAATGCAATCCCAACCTGCGGCCCCGCCGCGAGGTTTGTGGGTGCCCGTTTTAGCCTTCGAAAATCGAACAGGGGGGACTCACACACGCACAACACACACGCGCGCGCGCACAAACACGGAGCCGAGTCGAGTGGCTGCCCTTGCCCGAACACTCGGTACCACGCATCCGGCACTCGGAAAAGGGAATCCAGGGAAAGGAGAGCAGGGTGGGGCGACCCAATCCTTCTCCCGGCAACAGCTCCCTTTATTCCGCCGCTTGCCCGGCACTTGGTGCCGCTCGGGCATTCCCACCCTGGGTCCCACAGTTTTAACTCCGCACCAAATAGCGCTCTCCAGGTTCAAGTCCTCTCCCTCCCCCCAACTCCTCTCCCTCCCCCCAACTCCTCTCCCACCCCCATTAGAATGCTCTCTCTTCCCTCCCCAGCACCCTCCTCGAAGTCTCCCAAGCAAAGACATTTCCTACCCGCGCTGAAAACTTTTTCCTCCTTTTGCAACATGATAAGGCAAGAAACCAGGTCAGCCGCTACCGCCACCCGCTTTGCTCAATGCCCGGGTGGCGGGTGCCTTCCTTACCTGGCAGCTGCGCTCCAGGTGGCCGTCCCACGCCGGTTGTCCGCACCTCCCGGATGCGCTGGGGACGCCCGGCCCACTACCCCCTTGGTCTCCTCCTGCTCGGTGTTCCAGGGGCGAATGTCCTAGCGCGTGCCCATGCCTGGAGCCGCCCTTCGGCTCCCCGCCCGTCTTTCCAGAAGCGCTGCTGCCGCCCCGGGCAACTGACGAGGAGCGTGGGTATCCGGGTGGCACTGACTTGCCCCCGGTGTGCGCTCCCGGGTTCGAGAGCGCTCCGCCCGCGGGCAGCTGTGGCCGCGCGCGTCACATGCCGCCTCCGGGCAGCGGCGGAGACACCTGCCTAAGCGGCGGCGTTTCGGGCCCCGCAATGCCGCCCCCGCACCTCGGGCTCCCCGGCACGCTCTGGCCCTTTCCGTTCACGTCCTTTTTGTTTGTTTGTTTCTGTTCCCCCCTCACTCTTTTTTTTTTTCCCTCTTTCTTTTCTTCTTCCAGTCTCTCCTTTACCTCATATTCTCTTTTTCCAAAAGCAGGCGCAGGGCGCTCCAAGTGGAAGGAGGGTCCTTCCCTCCCCACTAACTCTTCCACTGCCTGGTGGTGGCGGTCGCGGCTACTGCTGGCCGCTCCTCCTCCCCTTCCCGTTCTGCTCCTCCTCCTCCCCGGGCTGCGAGCGCTGTTGTAATGCACTAGCTGCCTGGTAGGGACCAAACGGCTCGGCTTCTGAGCATGCCCAGTTGCCCTAGTGGCGCTTCGCTCGGCTCCCGCGTGCGGGCTCCGCCGAGTGCGCCTGCAGGAGCGAGAACCCCAGCTGTGCAGACCCCAGCGTTTTCCCGGGGCTGGTCCAGTTGGAGGCGGCAGACACGCACACCACGAGTCCAGCCACGCTTGTCCCAAAACTGTACCCCCCAGAGCTTCCTGAAGGGATTTTATTAGGCAGTTGTGTTTATTGCCCTCTAAATCCTTATGCTGCTCCGACAGCTTTAGAAGGATTCGAAGGAAGTCGATTATTGAGCATAGCTTGCTGGGTAAAAGAACCCCAAGCGCAGCTACGTTTATTTTTTTTTCCCCCATTAGTGCATTTAATTTTTGATCTTCAGTGAGAATCCTCGTGCACAACATGTAGAAAGAGAGGACATCACAGCTTCTCTCTGCTCGGAGTTTACAGCTTGGGAGTAAATGAGAGAAGCGTGCATGAATAAGATAGGTATACTTAAATCTTGTTCTAAATCAGAATATAAAATATATGAGCATACGAGTCAAGTTTTAAAATGTGTACATTTAACTCAAGAGCGTTGAGAAGCTAAGAGGGAAGTAGAGGAAGTGAAGAATAATGTCTTATTGTGCTACTTTCTCCTAGTTCAGTGAAAAAAAAAAAAAAAAGAAGTGGAAGGAACACCATCCCCAGTTTGCAGATACCAAGGAGGGGTGCTCCACAAAACTAAAGTTTTAAAAGAGCCTGTAAGGAGACTCCCATAAGACAGTAAAGGTAACTGCAAAAAGAAAGAAAAAGGAAGTTAGAGCCCAGTGTGCCTTGAAAATTTGAATATTAAAAGAGGCAAGATGATTTTTTAGTCTATTGGGAACAAAAAAATTTAACAAGAAAGAGCTCTTCTTTGAGAAAATAAATAATATTAAGAGAAACTCATAAAAATTCCTTGAAGTTTTTATTCTCTTCTAGGTATGACAATCTGTAGGAAAGAGACCAAGCATTGCTTAGAAGTAAAGCGATGAGAGAGAGAGAGAGAGAGAGGAGAGAGAGAGAATGCTAGTGAGAAAGCATGTGGGTATTTAGTTTATCCAATCTTGAGTGAATTACTTACAAAATGCTGTAATGACAGCAACAATATTAATGTTACTAATATTAATATTGCCACATTACTGGGATAATTCTCAGGTGGGAAGAGTGGGAAGAGTTGCTTTCACATAGTTTCTTGATTTTAAAGCAAAATTTTGACAAGTATTTTATTACCATTTAATAAAGAAAAAGAATTCCAAAGTACAGACTTACAGACTTAGTAAGAGGATCACGAATTCAAATTTAATATACATTTGTGATTACATATAATTTCTATTTTCCTGTGCAAACAGGAGTCCCTTTCTAAAATTTGATAAATATATAAACAGAAAAGGACCAGAAGAATAGGTATATAGGAATACCCATTTCCCCTCCATAGATTCTATGGTAGTTATCTATATAGTAATATAGTTGGAGATTGATCCCTTGCAGTATTCTAGAGATAAATCATTTGCTAGTAACCAGAAAAGAAAATAACTGCAATTTAATAAAGATGTCTAACCAAGTTATCTTCATTTTTCTTTTTAAGTGCCATTAAGGTCGTATTTTTGACATTTCCTGATTAAAATAAATCTTATTATCTTTATAGACATGATATATTTAAATTCTATGTTAATATTAAACAAGCTGAAAATAATTTGGACAAAGTTGCCCCAAATCTTGGTAAGTGAATTCATACTAGAATTCCGAGCTTGGTATTCTATTTAATGGATTTATCAAATTATATTTAAGAGGAAAATATAAAAGAGATACTTTATTTGAAAATGAAACAAATTAGAGACAACACTAACTTTTAAGATACTAAGTCAAAATCCAAAGAATACTTTACTTGGATGTTGATATAAAATAAAACAGATATGGTAACCCAGAAATAAAAATGCATTTTGAAATCCTGCATTTTAAATTATTTTAAAACATAAGATAATTATAGACTTTATTCATTAATTTATCAAATGAAACTTCAGCTATGAATAGATAGCTAAGACTAAGGGTAATATAATACACTGATCCTTCTAAAATGGGATAACCACAAAACCTGGGCAAGTATATATCATTATATGTTATGACTATCAGCCAAGTTGGAGATACAGTCTTTGAGTAAAAAGATGCATATGAGAAACTCATTCCTTGGGGGTTTTTCTTCTTTTTTTCCCCAACAGAATGTTGGGTCAAAGTAGAGAGCCACAGTCTCACTGAGGATGGCTTGCTAAAGAGTATGAAGCTGTAAAGGTAACTGAGAGTTGGGAGGGGACTAGGAATATGATTCAGAGAGGAGAATACAAAGACAAAATGTCAGAAGTCTGTTGTGGAGATTCCTGACTTCTTTGTTGGAACTCCTAAGCTGCATGTGCACAGAGACAAGACTCTGGGGCTCTAAATAGACCATCATGGCTGAAGGATGGACATTTGAGCAGAGGTTTTGGACATCACATAATTCAGGAATACACTGAAGATTGGTTCCAGTCAGAGTAGGCTTTTGATGATCACAATGGATATTTGTTTGAGACATCAGGAAGGATACTTACTTGGTATAGTAATAATGCCATAAGAAAAAGAATAAAACTGAAATAGATTTGCTCTAATGAAATGCAAATTAAACCTTTGCAGCATTAAGACAATCTACCAATAATTTCACTATCTGGGAGAGTACAACTCAAAATTCATTTGGAAAGAAGCATAAGCTTAGATCGTATTCACATGCAGGTTGTACTACAACCTACCAGAGAAGCTAAGAAGAAGAAAAAAGCAGTTGAAGACAAAAGAAAAAATAACACAGTTTGTAATTAGAGACCAAGAAATGATCCAGATCCTGGAATTAGCAGACAAGGGTTTTTAAATAACTATAAACAATCGTTTAGCAAATTATTGAGAGATGAAGAAAATGAATGAAAAGATAGATTATTTCAGCTGGTTACTAGGTTCTTTTTAAAAGGAATTAAGCAAGTTCATTGAACTGATAAATCAAAAACTAACTTGGTGGATTTAAAAATATATGGACAGAAGATTGAAATGATAGTCTCAAGTACATGTCAGTAACTAATGTCCAGAAAGAAGAAAGTGAGCCTATTGAAAATAATATAAAGATGGAAAAAGACCATAAACTACAAGATCTATTGAAAGATATTCCTACACTAAAAGAAAATAATCATAGAATGAATCACAGAAGTATAATAAAAAATAAACAGTTTCAGAAAAGTTAAATTAATAAAAAGAATGAAAATCAACTAGTTGTTTAATGAGTAAATGATGAGAATCTCTTGTTGACATTTTTAAAGTAAAATAATTCTTCTTTTTCTATTTATTTATTTATTTATTGTGTGAAGAAAACAAGTTGCAGATAGGTATACATATTACAATACTATAATTGCAAAATTATAGACCATGCAAAACAATATATTATTTACTCATATGTGTGATTTAAAAGTTTCAAATACCATAGGAATGATAAACATCAAATCCAGTGTACTGAGCACTATTTCTGGGAATGTATAATAGGGAATAGGATAGAAGAGATGTCCACAAAGAATGTCGACTATCTCTGTAATGGCTGATTTTTAAAATTTATTTATTTTTAATTTTTTATATATATCAATTTATCAATTATATGTATATGTGTATATATATACACATATATATAACTTTATTGTGTACCCCAGGGTTTTTCCATTTCCCTAACACCTTTTAACCATCCTACTCTTTGTGCCCTCCACATCCCCCACCTTCTTCGCCCTCCTCCTCTCTTGCTCCATTGTTCAGCCCCATTGGTTGTTTCTAATTTTTCTTATTCATTTGTTTGTTTTTTCCCTATATCTGTCATAGAAGTGAGACCATCCTGTATTTCTCTTTTCCTTTTTGGCTTATTTCATTCAAGTTAATCTTGTAAGTATCGATAAGGTAGAAAGGGTGAATACATTAGCCTTGAATTTGGAATTGATTTAAGGTATAGACTATTAAGGATGTTTCCTTTTTACTACAACTAGATGAACAAAGAACACATGGACAAAGGAAGACAATAGCAAGATGGGAAAATGAAATCCAAACCTATTATTCAATTATATTAAATATAAATAGTTTTTAAAATGAAAAATATTTTTAGAGTACATAAAGATTCACCAAACTATTTTTTGTTTATAGAAAAAACACTTTAAATGTAAGAATGTAGAAAGGTTGTGAAGAAAAGATCTAAAATTTTCTACCAAGCAAATACTAAATGTTTTAAGATATTGAATCTCTTTAATTTGATCTGTCACTTCAATGTGCTCCCAACCCTTGCAAGTGTGTAAATTGATAAGGCTATTCTAGAACTTTATGTAATTATATATGAGTGCGAGATTAGCAAAAACAACACTGAAAGAATAACAAAAGTGGACCTTGAGACTTAATGCCAGATATCTGAATTATTGAAAGCAGTAGTCACTGTGGTATTAACAGAAAAAGAGGGGAATAGATCAATGTAAATATTCACAAACTGATTCCGAATTGTAGATGACGAGAAAAGATGCAGACTTTTCAACACAGTACTGAAGGAGAACAAAGCTGGAAGGCTGACACTACTCAATGTCAAGAACTACTGTAAAACTACCTGCAGTATTGGTGAGAGAATAAACAAATCAATGGGATGTTACAAAGAACCCACAAATAGATCCCCACAAACACATTCAAGCAATCTTCGACAAAGCAGCAAAATCTGTACAATAAAGAAAAGATCATCTTTCCAACAAGTGGTGCTGGAACCATTGTACATCACAAGCAAAAAATGAAGTTAGATACAGACCTTATCCTCATTTTATAAGTTAACTCAAAATGGAACGCAGATCTAAAATGTAAAATTATGAAACTTTTAAGAAGAAAACATAGAATTCCGATATGACCTTGAATGTAGCAATGACTTTTTGGATATAACATAAAAGCATAATCAAATAAAGGAAAAATTGCTAAACTGGACTTCATTAAAATTGAGATCCTCTTCTGTCAAGGTCAGTGTTAGGAGAATAAGAAGAAAGTTCACAGATTAGGAAAAAAAATATTTGCAAAATCATATGGAACTCTTGAAGTACAATAAAAAGAGAACAAGCAACACAGTTTAAAAGATAGGTCAAGTAACTTCATAGATATGTTACTAAAATGATATTCAGATGCAAGATAAGCACTCTTTAAGATACACTGATGGCAAATAAGAGAAGATGCACTGAATCATATGTTATCAGGAAATGTAAATTAAAATAACAGGATGCCAGAAAATACCTATTAGAATGGCAACATGTGGAACACTGATAACACCAAATCCTGGCAAGGATATGGAAAAACAGGAACTCCCATTTCTGCTACAGGGAATGTTTTGGAAGAGGGTTAGGTAGTTTCTGAGAAAGCTATATATATAATGTCACTATATAATTCAGCAATCTTGGTCTTTGACAACACTCAACAGAGTTCAAAATATATGCTCACACAAAAACCTGCACTCAGATTCACACAACGGTTTTATTCATAATTGCCAAAACTTGGTTACAGCCAAGATTTCCTTCTATAGGTAATGAATCAATAAACTGGTACATCCAGACAAAGGAACATTTTTCAGAACAAAAAAAATTGAACTAGTAAATCATGGAAAGACATAAAAGTCAGTGCCTTAACATCAGTGCCATGAGTGAATATTACTAAGTAAAAGAAGCTAATCTGTAGTGTTCATATGCAATACGATTCCAAGTATATGAAATATAAAACACCAAATTAAGGAAGCAGTAAAAAGAGTAGTAGTTACCAGGTGTTAGAGGATAAGGAGGGTCAAAACGTTGGAGCACAGAGTTGTTTTAGAACAGTAAAAATAATCTGTATGATAGCATAATAATGAGTATATGTTGTACATTTATCTGAATGAAAGTAATACACAAAATCAAGAAAGCACTGTATTGTAGACTATGGAATTTGGGTGATGATGATTTGTCAATGTAGGCTTGTCAGTTGTAACAAACTCACTATTCTGGTAGGAGATGATGATGGTGAAGGTTGATGGGGATAGAGTGTCAAGGGAGTGGGAGGGAGAAGAGTGGTTACAGGGTATCCCCTGCTTTCCAAATATTTTCTTATACCATTTCACTTTAACAGAAGACCACATTAGTATTTCTTTTCAATAACCTAAGTTAATCTGAAGAGGATTTTCATTACTTAGACAAAGGGCAGAAAGTGAAAACAAAGATAACATTCAGCCTTTGTTTTGCTTGAGGAAGGCAGAGTAGCCCCATCAATATCCTTTATGAACACTTAAATATTTTAAAAAATATTTGATATTTATCCTCATTCATTTGATTTTATCTATATTTTATTATTACTTATTTTGAAGTAACATTGGTTTACAGTGCTGTATATGATCCAGAGGATTCAATTAACACCTCCTCCTATGTGTGTATAACCATGCTACCCCTCACCTCAAAACACCTATGGTCTTCCACAATGGACTAAGGGCTCTCTGCCCTGCTGTGTTCCTCCCCACATTCCCCCCTAAGCAACTTTAACTACTTTCTATGGGTTGTTATATTTATCATTTTATGTTTGTATTTCACTGTGTTAGGATTACTTTAGGCTTTCTGTGCACCTAGGAATGGTTTGGCTACCTTATTTAGATCTAGGAATGCTCAATTTTTTTCCATGAAGTGGAATGTTCAAATTTTCCATGAAAATTGGTATTTCTTAGGAAAGTTCTACTTAAGTGGTAGGGAAACCTCCAAGGGGAAATTTTTATACTCCTCTGAAAAGTAGAGTCGTAAAGCAAGTGTAAAAAAAGGAATGGAAAATAATTTAAAAGCTCAGAAATAAACCCATACTTTAAAAAAATTATTGGCAAGTAAATCAGTAGAAAATAGAGGAGCTAGTTTGTAGTGGTAGGTAGTTATTTTTTATGCAAGTATTTGCAAGGAAAGGAATAGAAGGAATTTTGGGGGTGATGATAATATTCTAGTCTGGTACCTGGTCAGAGAGGATGTTATCAAAGTAGGTATATATGAAAAAATTCAACATAATGCACAGTTAAGATGCATGTACTTTTCTGTGTGCAAATTTAAAAAGTATCCTGGTGAGTATATATTAGATGCAAAGGACAGAACCAATAGAATATAAGTGTACTTGAATAACACTGAATTCTGGTTCTCAAGAATGGAGCTTCCTGGCTTATCCAGATTTCATGTAATAAAATTTGAAGTTAACTTGACAGAAATTTTTACAACTTTTTTTCTTTGTGTGAAAGGAATAAAAATAGTTCACTGATTACATGAGGTGATAATTTCTTAGCCCTCCGTTTTAGACTGAAGTATTTTCATTATTCTTGGTGAGTTTATTCACTACATTTTAAGATGTGAGATAAAATGAAAGAATGATTGTGATTCATTTTATTTTTCATGCATTCCCTTACTTGGTTACTTATTTTCTTCTTTAAGAAAAAATTAAACAGTTATGACTGAAGTAGCAGTGATTTACAATACTCTATATGCTTATGGTTAGAGATTGACAGCTCTACAAAGGTGTGTTCCACATCATAAACCTTCCTACTATTCCCTCCACCGCCATCCTTTGGGGCCATCCCTAAAGTTTGGTTCCCTAAACTCTGCACTCCATCATCCCCTCCTGATAATCTCAGCTCTGCAGTTGGATTTCTAGAGTTTATTATGGTTGAGCTTTTTCTGTGCTTCTGCTGTTTCTTTATAGTCCACATATGAATAATATCATCCAGTTAGTCATTTATTTTATTTATTTATTTTTATTATTTATGCCTCCTGTTAGTCATTTATTTTAAAGCAGCCATTGAACTTTGCTAAATGCCAGGCACTACTGTACTCTAGGGATTACAAGACTTGTCAATTAATAGTTAAAGGATTTTGCTATTACATGTCTTAGAGAGCATGCATTACTCTTCAAACTTTTAAAGCAAATTATGTAGTTCTAGACAAAGTTGAAAGGATATTTGCTCCCACTTATATGATAACCTCTATAAAGTATCTATCTGCTCTAAGGAGGTGGTGAAAGTTTGTTTCTGGAAACATTTCAATATAGGACAATAATAGATAGGACCAATCACTTTTGAACCCCATCTCTCTGCTAGGCAAAATGCGATGCCCTTTGTATTTAACTTAACAACTGCTTTATCAGGAATTTCAAATGACCGCCCTTTTAGAGATGGGGTGCTGCACAAGGGACAGAGTATTATCCAAACCACTGACACTTTCCCTCTTTTAAATCATAGTTATTAAAGAAATTTGGCAGAGGAATTCTTGCGATGTTCGAGAACACGTAAATGCTCTTGCAATCAATGAGTTTTGAATTTACCTGTAGTCATCAGTGGACTAGGATTTTATTCAACTTGGTACAATTTGCTAAGTTTTCTTCAGGAGGAAAATAATATTTGAGGATTGTCAGGAGCTGTGTGTGCTCTCGTTACTGGCCTGCTTTGATAAAGTTGCTGAAGGTTTGCTTAATTGGAAAATAATACCACCTTCCGGTGGAGTAGGTTTGGCCAAGACTTGAGCAGTTTCATGGGCAACCCCTTTATTGTTGATTGTTTGTTGGTGACTGTAAAATTCTGGTGCAAAATAAAGTCGGGACCACAGTCCAGAAAGAGAGGCTGTGAGTCACTTCTGTCGAGGTCTTCTTGACTCAACTTCAAAACTTACCCTCCCCCTCAGGAACATTCCATCACATAGTGGTTGGCTCGTGACAGTGGATGCTAATATAGGCACAAAACCTTAAAGGGTACTCATACAACTGAAATTCTGGAATTTGAGCTATTTGACTTCTTGTCACCTTCTGTCACAGAAACAGAAACTTATGTAGATGTCTGCTAATGATAGGTTTCTCCAGTAGAATTTGGAAAATAGAGCCTGGCTAAGTCTCTGCTGTGGGACCCTTCAAAATGAATGGGAAGATGATGTTAGCAGTATTATGAAGACTTAAGAAACTAGTCGTGAGAGAAAAGGGTTCATCACCTGCTAATGAGAAAAATGTTGGTAATTATGGATGTCCTTTATGTCTCACTTTTCCCTCAGTTTTACTTTTACCGTCTATTTCAACTTCAACATCACCCAGTAGAACTCAACTTCTCTCCTGCATTTCTTCTTTCTGAATGTTTTATGTTATTAGAGATAAATTTGTTATATATAGTCCTGATTTTGTTAATTCCGCACCCTGCATCTTAAATTCATGTTTTTTATTACAAACCAAATGACTCTCCTTTTGTAACTGTTTTATAAAATATTAATTTAGACTTGTTAGCATGTCTTATTTACTTTGGGTTATATATGGTGTCATTTTAACTTATGAATTTGTCTCTTGTTACCTTACAAGCTTTGGTGTTTGTGTATTTTAGAAAACATTATTCTAGACTAATTATAAAAGTTTTCTAGAAAATTATCCCAGAATAATTATAAAAGTTGCCAGTGTAAGAGATGCATAATTTAGAAATTGATTATACTTATAAAAATGTCACCTAAACATTTAAGAAAGCATCTGTATATTATTCTTAATTATCAGTTGAATTATTAATGTTTATAGTTAAGACTAATTACATAATATCAAGTTTATTGCTGATATTTCCAGCATTCTTTAGCACCTGGATTATGTTTAAAAGACCCATAATCTTTTATAAAAAGGGTGAATACTTTATATTGACTTGTCACAAAATTTGTATTTACTGTTTCGGTCTCTCTATACAAAACTTTCATTTAGTTTGAATTATGAAGTTTTCTCTTTCTCCTCCCCATCTTCTCTTCTCCTTCTCATCCTCCTCTTTTTTGCTACCGTAACTCAGACATTCCAAGGCTCTAAATTACCCTTCCTCTTTTTCTCTTTCCAACCCTTGTTTTCTTTTCTTCCCCATTTTCCCCTTTTTAGTTCCTTGCTATTCCAAAATCCACAATTCAAATAATCCTCTCTTGAACATTTAATAGGTATGTGTGTGCGTGCACCCAAGTGCGCATTCATGTCAGATGGTTCAGGCTGCTATAAAATAATGAAAGGTTGTTCATAAACATCATAAATATATTTAGGGCAGTTGTAGAGACTGAAAATCTGAGCTAACAATGCTAGTTGAATTCTAATGAGAGCCATATTCTCATTGCAGACTATCAAATTCTTTTTGGATCCTTGTTATTATGGGGAGAAGAGATCAGCAAGATTTGTTATGACTTTTAGAAGGACTATACCCACATGATCTCATCTGATCCTAATCACCTCCCACAACCTCAATTCTGGTTTTCCCATCAAATAAAAATTGCTCCAAGTTGGCTCTGCTGTTTAGCTCTTTAGTTCTTGTTTTCTGCTTGGCTATTCAGTCTTGGCTTAGAGAGACAAATATTTCTAAGGAAAAAGTTGTAATCCATATCATGCTCATCCCAAATGTACTTTTCACAGCTGTGAGATAATGGTCTCTGAATCCAGGTTGCATTGAGTTTTCATGTCTTTGATTTTTTAAAAAGCATGTATAATTTTTTGTTGATTTTCTTAGACAAATGGATTGTAATAGCTGTAAATAATGAGGAATTATATTTGAAGGTTGTGTAGTCAAAAGTCTGAAGATATTTTAAATAAAGAGTTGTAATTATATAGATGAACTGAAAATGTCATTGTGTCATATGTATTACTGGGTTATAATCATGCCTTTTCATTCTGGTTATGTAAATTTAGGCTTAGTTCAACTTGCTATTCTGTTCCTATATGACTCCTTCTAGAATGAAATTTTTTTAAAGGATAAAAGGCTACTTTTTATTATACATATTTTGCAACTTTTTCATGACTGATATTCACAAGTAAAAAAACTAAAATAAAAATAAATTAAATTTCTGAAGACATGTACTAAATATGCTAAATAAATTCTTTCAAAAGAAGAAAATGATTTGATAACAATATTTTTTCACAAAAATGATGAAAATACAGAAAAGAATGAAGAACAAAGGAGTGCAAATATATGGACAAAATTATGAATATTCATTAGTTGTGTTGTTGATAATGTCCAGATTAATTGAAAGTACACATAGAATTAAAAATACAAGTGAAAGTCACAAAAAAGAGAAAAGAGTAAAGTGAGTGATCTTGGATCCATCTTTTCCTCATTTTCTTTAGTTTTATTTCATTGCATCTACACTGCACCTTTAATTCATTATATTCAAAGGAAGTCACTATAGTACTGTTATATT
This sequence comes from Uropsilus gracilis, assembly GCA_004024945.1. Lineage (NCBI taxonomy): Eukaryota > Metazoa > Chordata > Mammalia > Eulipotyphla > Talpidae > Uropsilus > Uropsilus gracilis. Next base: position 7,094 of record PVHY01006839.1, on the reverse strand, counting down.
TTAATTCCTCATAGCAAACATTGTTTCCTTATTGGAATTAATCCAGATGTTTTTCAAGAGGGCTGTCCAACTCTCACAAGATGAATGTTTGATATATGCTACTTCCCTTCCCATTTTCCCTTTATTTTACATAAATTTGCCTATTATAGACTTGAAATTCACTAAATGAACAAAATTTGCCTATTATAGACTTGAAATTCACAATGAACAAAGCTGTATGTCTAAGTGCTTAAGAAGTCAGTTTTCATCAAAATGACTTTAATATCTAATAAAAATTTAATATGGAGGCAAAGTAAGTTTTTTTTTCCTTTTTGTGTTCATGATATGGGATCATACATATCCCATAAATCTTTTATAAAGAACAAAATAGATAATGAAAGTAAAATTCATTGTAGAGAATGAATTTTCTACATGTTAAATGAAGAGTTAATATTTTAGAGTTAATATGAAGATAATATGAAGATAATAAATGAAGATAATAAAATATGAAGATAATAAATATCTTCATAATATGAAGATAATATGAAGATAATAAATGAAGAGTTAATATTTTTAATGGATTTCCTTCTAGAATGAAATTTGAAGATAAAAATTTGAAACATATAACATAGTAAATATCAGTTAATCTAAATACTAGGTTAAATAGAGGTTTATTCATCTCATCCACACACAAAAAAATACTTAAAAGTATGGTAGCATAGCAGCCATCAGGCAGATATGTTCCTTCTAGTTTCCTACTTAACCAGAAATCTTTGTCTTTCATCAGGAAAATGTCATGGTCTGCAATGGCTGTTGGAGTTCCTGTAATAATGTCTGTGCTTGAAGTAAGAAAAAGGAGGAAGTGGTAATGAAGAAAGATAAAAAGAATTATCTCTACCTTGAGATGGTCTCTTTAAGATAAAAATAGATAATCTAGTAACTGTCTCTTTACATCTCATTGACTATTTACAAAGGAGGGACATCTGGGAAAAGCAAGCTGTGCAACATGTATTTTTGCTCAGAATATATAGTTTTTTAAATAAGACAGAGAAAGTGATTATCAAATTAAAGAACTAACAATATCTGCTACATTTTTCCTTTGTTGTTTTCTAGCCATGAGATAATCTTTGACATAGATGATTTTACCCAGCTACCATCTACATCACTGCTTATGTCATCCAAGTTACCCTATTTTTACAGTAAACTAATCTGTCTGACTGTCCTCTCTTTCTCTCTCTCCCTCTATGTATGTATGTATGTATGTATGTTTGCATGCACAATACTCTAGAGAAGACTGATTTAAGACTGAATGAAACTTAGCTGTAAGAATGTCTGGGAAAAGCAAGTACAAAATATATCTTACCTTTTAAACTGCAGACTACTTGAAGGTAGTGAAATCAGGTCAAAAGAGGACAAAAACCTTCAACAGACAAGTCACAGGAAAAAAGTGGCATTTTAATTTTTATTTAATTTATTATGTTTTAATAGAATATCTATATATTTTACATATTTGTATTCTCCAGGGTTCACCCACTATCTTCCCTTCCTGATCACTCCTGTTAGGAGTTGCATGTAGAATGAAGAAGAAATGAGACAGAAGACATTGATAGTTATCTGTGAGGTTAGCCCACAGAATGAGGATTTGGGGGCATGTCAGGTCCAACTTTAATGAAGCTGTGAAGCCCCTTATATATCTCAGCAGGGAAATGCTACAATGATATATTGAGGAAGTAGCAAAGCATATGTGACATAGGCAGGGAGGATGTGGGGATGTGTGATAACAGAATTACCTGTGTGTGCAACAATAATTACTAATAAGTCTTACAAGTAAAAAACATGCTGTTGCTCACCCTCTAGTGTACAAAAAATAAAAGATTTTCCTCTTATTTAAAGCTCTGTCAAAGTGTTTTCACATTCCACAATTCCAACCCATCCTCCCACCCCTGCTTGTGTACTTTAGTTTGATTGTTAGCTTGTTTTGACTTTTCCTCCTGGCCTTTTGTTTATTTTTCCTACATCCATATATTAGTGAAACCATTTGGCTTCTTTTACTTTCTGACTTGTTTCTGCTAATGTGATTTCTTCTAGGTGCATCCATGTTATCTCAAATTCATCAAATTTGTCAATTTTAATTGATGAGTAATATTCCATTGTGTATATATACAACATCTTTTTCACCATTCTCTGTTTTAGGACAATTGGGTTGTTTCCATGTCCTTGCAATTATAAATAGTGTACTGCAATAAACATCCGAGTACAGGTGTTTCTTTCTATATGTATTGAGGTCTCCTTTGGGTAAATTCCCAGAAGAGTGATTCCTGGATCAAATGGTAGTTTCATTTTCATTAGTATGATAGTCCTCCACACTGCTTTCCATCGGGACTGGACCTGTTAACATTCCTACTGGCTGTATAAGAGTGTTCTTTTCTCTCCAAATCCAAGCCAGCACTTCTTGTTGCCTGTTTTTTGTTTTGTTTTGTTTTGATGTGGGCCATTCTTACTGATGTAAGGTGGTATCGTTTTGATTTGTATTTCCCTGATTGCTACTGACGGTGAGCATATTTTCATATGCCTGATGGCCATTTGTATTTCCATTTTGGAGAAGTGTCTTTTCAATTCTTCTCCCCATTTTTTGACTGGGCTTCTTGTTTTATTTTTGCTAAGTTTTGTGAGTTCCTTGTGGATCTTTGTTATCAAACTCTTACAATTTTGTTGAGGGCAAAACTTTTTCCCCATTTAGTAGGGTTTCTTTTTGTTTTGTTTGCTGATTCTTTTGCTGTAAAGAATCTTGATGTAGTCCCAGCTGTCTGTGTTTTCCTTCATTTTTTTGCCAGCTGTAGATTTGTCCAGAAATGGATTTCTGAAGTGTAATTCATGGAGAGTTTCGTACAAGTTTTCCTCTATGTATTTTATGGTTTAAGGTCTTACATCCAAGTCTTTTGTCCATTTTGAGTTAGTTTTTGTAGATGGTGTGTGGCAGATGTCTTGGTTCATTTTTTGCATGTCTTGGTTCAGTTTTTCCAGCACCATTTATTAAAGAAGCTGTCCTTGTTCCAATGTAAATTTTTCACTCCTTTGTCGAAGATTAGTTGACAATGTATGGTTTTATTTCAGGGCACTCAATTCTGTTCCTTTGGTCTGATTGTCTGTCTGTTTTTGTACCAGTACCATGCTATTTTAATTACTATGGCTTTGTAGTATAATTTGAAGTCTGGAATAGTAATACCTCCATTTTCTCTTTTTCTGATCAGGAGGCTTTTTGATATTTGAGGTCTTTTATTATTCCATATGAATTTCAGTAATTTTTTTCTATCTCTTTAAAGAATGTCATTGGAATTTTTATAGGGATTGCATTGAATGTGTAGATTGCTTTTGGTAGGATGTTCATTTTGATGATGTTAATTCTTCCAACCCATGAGCAGGGGTTGTCTTCTTCTATCTATTTCTATCTATTAGAAGTGTTTTAAAGGTTTTTGTATTGTTTTTTCATGTGTTTTGTTAGGTTTATTCCCAGGTATTTAATCTTTTTTGGTGTGATGGCAAATGGGAGGTTTTTTAAAAAATTTCTTCTGCTGCTGGACTTTTTGCATATAGGAGAGCTACTTACTATCTTCTATGTGTTGATTTTGCAGCAGGCTACCTTGCTGAACTGGTTTATAATTTCAAGAAGTTTTTCTATGAAGTTTTTTGGGTTCTCTACATAAAGAATCATATCATCTGCATATAATGATAGCTTCAATTCTTCTTTCCCTATTTTTATCCCATTTATATCTTTCTCTTGCCTTATTTCCCTAGTTAGAACTTCCAGTTCAATGTTAAAAAGTAGTGAATAGAGTGGGCATCCTTCCGTGGTTCCAAATCTTAATTGAAATGATTTATTTTTTCTCCATTTAGTATGATGTTTGCTGTACTTTTGTCATAGGTGGCTTTCAATTTGTTGAGGTATGTTCCTTTTACCCAAATTTTCAAGAGCTTTATCATGAGTGGGAGTTGTATTTATCAAATGCTTTCTCTGCATCTATTAATATGATGATATGGGTTTTTGGTTTTTCCTTGTTGATGTGGTGGACTATGTTAATTGATTTTCAGATGTTAAACCTTCCCTGCGCTCCTGGGAAAATCCCACTTGATCATGGTGAATAATGCTTTTTATGCATCATTAGATTCAATTTGCCAGGATTTTGTTTAAAATTTTTGCACATGCATTCATTAGGGAAATTGGTCTATAGTTTTCTTTCTTAATATTGTCTTTATTTGGTTTTGGTATGAGTGTAATGTTTGCTTCATTGAATGTGACAGTTTTCTTACTCAAATTTTTGGAAAAGTTTTAGAAATGCAGACATTATTTCATCTTTGAATGCCTTGTAGAATTCATATGTGATGGTGTCTGGTTCTGGGCTCTTGTTTTTAGGGAGAGTTTTGATGACTGCTTCAATTTCACCACTTGTGATTGCTTTGTTTAAGTTCTCTATATCTTCTTTGTTCAATTTTGGTTAGCTGTATCTTTCTAAGAATCTGTCCATCTTGTCCAGGTTGTTGTATTTGTTTGCATATAGATGTTCACATATAATCTTTGATTATCCTTTGGATTTTCATGTGTCTGTTGTAATTTCTCCTTTTCGTTGGTGATCCTGCTTATTTGAGTGTTCTCTCTTCTTTGTGAGCTTTGCAAGGGGTTTATCATGTTTATTTATTTTTTCAAATAACTGACTTTTGGTTTCATTCATCTTCTGGATAGTTTTTTTTTATTTATAGATTATGTATTTCTTCTTTATTTTTATCATTTCTTGTCTTCAGTTGGGTTTTGGATTTTTTTTTTGTTGTTCCTTTTCTAATTCTTCAATTTTGGAAATTAGGTTATCTCTTTGGTTAGTTTTTTGCTTTTTGATAAGAGCAAGTATTGCTATGAATTGTTCTCTTAAAACTGCTTTTGCTAAGTCCCAGACATTTTGAAATGTTGTGTCTTCTTTGTTGTTTTTTTTAGTAGTAGGTTTTAGCTTCCTCAACTTCATTTAGTAGCATATTATTTAGACTCTTTATATTGAACATTTTTCTTGCTTTCTTTTCATTGTTGATTTCTAATTTGATGAATTTATGATAAGAGAAAAAAAGTTAGTACTATTTAATCTTTGCATATTTATTAATGTTTGTCTAATGTTAGGACATTAGACACATGATTGATTTTTGAGAATGATCCATGTGTATTGATAAAATGGTGTGAAAAGTGGCATTTTAAAATGCGATTTCTGCCACCCCACTTCTTACCAGATTTGCATCACCTGCATGTAGCAGTTGCCAGTCAAATGGAATTTAAGCAACAGGGGTTTCTTTCACAAAGAAAATTAACCATGGAAATGCAAAGTCCTTAATGCCACAAGTGGCCAATTATTTTACCCCAAGAACTGTTTAATCTGAAGGTCCCAAACAAATGTCCAAGATGGTGCCTCTCCAAACCAAGAGGCATCCTGCAAAGCCCAGTCCTTCTTCAGCATCTTCTCTTCTTTTCTCTCCAGCATTCTGAGCTACACCACTTCTCCAAGTTTCTTCAAACTTTTCCAACAGCTGCTGATGCAAATTCAGCTTTCCAAATATGCTGCTTTCTGCAGCTCTGTGTGCTTCCTTTATGAGGCCCACCTTCAATGGCATCTGGTCAAAATTACCAGGCCTGCCATCAGCAGCCCCTGATCACTCCTGGCCTGCCATTCTGTCATCTGACTCCACACTAGCTACTTCTCTGCTGGCCACTCACCCACTGTGGCTCCTTGCTACCACCAGCTTACTCTTCCAGGGGACTTCCTGCTCAGCTATCCACATGGGCCTCCTCTATGGGCTGGCCATTCTCATCTCCCCTCCTCTCTTTTCACTTTTCCCTTTCATCTGCCTTTTTCCAACTTCTCCTTTCTCCTGGGTCTTTCTCTTAGACCCTGCCCACTAGGGTATTTTGGCATCCAGACAACTTTCAACTGTGTGACTACCGTGTATCATTCCCCCATTCTGATCTAATACACATTTATGTCTGTAAGTGTAAAAACAACCCTTTTCTTCACAATCATGCAAAAACACTATATGTAAGCAGGAAAAGCATGCAGTTACTTCAATACCAGTTATAGAAGTTTCCAAACATCAAGTATTCAATAGGGGAAAAAAAAAACAACAACAAACCTTTAACCTTGTGGAACCCCAGTGACTTCCCAACACTTAGTCGGACAATCATGGCTGTAAAAGTATCCAATCTATGTGAAACAGTTTACTGCTATTTTCTGAACTTCCAAACTTGTCACAAATCTGTCTTCTGGCATACAGACTGAATTTGCTCTGACAGTGTTTTTTGCTTTTCTTACCAACCAGTATACATACTGACATAGGCAATTGATTGTCTATGAACACACAACCAAAATGCAAGCAGGGCTTTTTCTGCATGTCCACAGAATCCAAAGTAATAGGAACATTACAGAGTTCACCTATTTTAAACCCATGACGACAGTCCAAAGTAATAAGCGCATTACAAGCTTTGCCCATTTTAAGCCCACGACTACTTTTTACCAAGGCATTTTTACCAAAAGTCTTGCAACTGATTTTCACTTTAAGATGAGCAACGCAAGGTAAACTATCCTTGGGTTGGTCTACAATGGATGATTTGTCCTGGTGGAGTTGCTAGCAGATATTGGGTTAAAAGGGGGAAAATGCCTCGACCAACAGGCCACAGGAAAAAGCTGCATTTTTACAAGCAGCTTCCTACCAGATTCACACATTAGCAATTGCCAGTCAAATGCAATTTAAACAACAGGGTTTTATTTACAAAGAAAATTAACCAGGAAAACGAAAAGTCCTTAATGCCACAAGTGGCCATACAATTTTCAAAATATTCCCAAAACTTAGTCAAACCTCATAAAATGTGAAAGTGGTAAAATTAATCAAAATAAATGAGAACAGGACTTAATTGATAAAAAACTAAAAATATTTCTGAACTCTCCACAATTACGAAGCTCTTGCTGACACTGACCATCTGACTTTTAAAACTTTATCAACTGGTTTTTGTTAGCCTTATATTGGTAGCTCAGACCATGCAAAGGACTGAGCAAAAGAACTGGGCATGCTTTTTAACAAATAAACTT
>PVHY01006838.1:13949-71642 GCA_004024945.1 Uropsilus gracilis | reverse complement strand
AGAGAGAGAAAGAGGGAGGAAGGGAGGTGGGGGGGGGTTAGATCCAGATCACTGACTTGGCAGAGGACTCCTTGAGTTAAAATGCAGTTTGCTTAGTACCACACCCAACTGAGAATAGAAAATGACATTTGTCACTTTTCCTGCTGTGTTCCCATCTAATCCCCATTATAAGATATTAGAAAAATATAGACTAATATACATTACCTCAGTTCCTGGCTCCTAGGTGATTTTCTGGGTTTTACAAGTGTCTTTTGTTCTAATAAGGAGGTGGGGGGGTAGGGCTCAGGCCTCACCTGAGGTCAAAATTAGAGGTCAAAATTTCCAGCCTTACCAGGTCTACTTCCTATTTATTTTTGAGAAGGAGAAGAGCTGAAAGTGGAGTGATTCATTACTATGCTCTGTGATAAAATCTCTTTAAAATCCCCATGGTGTGAGGTCAGGAGAGTCTTCCAGGCTGGTAAACAGCCACATACTAGAACATGATGCACCCCCAAACTCCACTGAGGCAGAAGTTCCTGCCCTCTGTCCCTCCAAGAATTGGCCTTATGCAAATCTTCACCTGGCTGTTCCCCTGCATCCTTTAATAAACTAGAAAAGTTCTGGAGCTTCTCATCGGAACTGGGGGCTTCTGATGTGTAACCAGTTCAGACAGAATGTAGCCTAGGGACCTACTACATGCATTTAGCAGCTGAAGTGAGTGAGCAGACTCATGGGACTGACCCTTAACCTGTGGACCTGATGTTATTTTCAGGCACATGGGATCAGAATTGAATTAACAGTAGAGCACATAGTTGATGTTGCTCAGTTGCTGGGGGGTGGAAGGGAGCCTTCATACCTTTGAGGACTATAAGTGTGAGAAATGAACTGTTCTGTATGTGAATTAAGGGAGCACACAAGAGAGAAAGACTGGAATCTCCCCACTCCCCTGTACCCACCACCTTCACGGACCCTGGAGTTCTGTCTCCCTTTGTGGCTTGGCTTCAAGAGAGCTGCGGCCAGAGCTAGCTGACAGCAATACCAGGACAAGAATCTTGGCCACATTTGTTTCCATGTTCACCCCTGCTTAAAGATGACTTTATCAGATAGCAGGGAAGCATTCCACTTCCCTGGGCCAGCCCGGTATCTATCATCAACAGTGAAAGGCACATAATTGGCTCTCCCCTAGCTTGCTCAAAGCTGGCTCCAGTCACACAGTGCCAGCCGCAGCCAGGTGAGGGTGAGAACACACAGTCAGTTTGGCAGGATGCTTTCATCACCATGTTCCTATATTTCCTGCTTATCTGTGTTCCCCCCAAAGTTCTCTGCAAAGGGCTGGCAGAGTCCAGAGAGCTTCTGCAGATGAGAACCAGGGACTAACGGCTTCCTCTTCGTGACTATGCCAATGCTGTCCAACTCCTTTGATTTCCCTCTTTCTTCACCTCCCTTTGTCTACCTCTTCAACCCTCGTTATTATGTTAGCTGGCTACCTTTTCCCTAATTCAGAAGAGAAGCTGATCATCCCCAAAACATAAAATTGTATCTCTGTATATAAACTTCCACACATATAGGTAGTAAGATATTTATTTGTACATTTAAAAAGTAAAGATGAGATTAGGTATTCATGGTTATAGGTGGCTGAGATAAAAGATGTTCCGTATGTTTTTTTTTTTTCAATTTTCTGTAGTGAGCAGGTTTTGATTTTAATGAGAATAAAGGAATAATAAAATATGTGGTGCTTAGAGATTTTTCAGGTGTTTGGTACATTTCTAACGCCAAGCTTAGGAATAGTCTCAGCACACCTGATTTGGAAAGTTGGCTAGAGAACAACATTCATGAGCCCCAATTTAAGTTCCAATTTACTGCCTGTGAACCTCTATTGTGATATACATAACATATAGACAAAGGCTTTACACTTTGGTAAACTTAGCCAACTAGGGTTCAACTACACTAATTCTGACCAAGTCACCTAGAACCAATATACACTGCTTATTAAGAAGTTGCTTTACGAACTTGTTGAATTATTTAGTATAATGTAGTATAATGTTTGTTTCCCCCCTTCCCCATATTAACCTCAAATAACTGACTTTACAGAGAGTTTCCTTGGAGAGTATTTTTTTTTTTTTTTTGAGACTAGGTCTTGCTATTTTTGCCCGTGGAACTGCAGGCTCACGTTGCCCAGGGTACCACAGACTCAAGCAATCCCCAGCCTCAGCTTCCCAGGTAGCTGGGATTACAGGTGCACACCACCACGCCCAGCTATTTTTTTTGGAACTAGGGCTCGCTAAGGGCCCCAGGCGGGACTCGAACCGTGATCCCTAGCCCTGGTTGCTTTATGGGCTGAAGCTTACAAGCACAAGCCACCGTGCCCGGCCTTGGAGAGTATTTTAACATCATTTTAATAGAACAATTTCCCCATTCCCCCCAGTCACTAATTTCAAAAGCATAACAACTGTGACATGTACCTTATCTGGGGTCACTGCCAGGGCATGGAGAGGAGACTATTCCCTGTGGAAGCATGGGTCACCACGGGGACATGCTGGAGCCAAAAGTCATAGCTGGTCATTTACTGTCATATCTTTAATGCTCCACACATTCTGGGAAGACCCGAAGGGTCATTCACTGACGTTATCAGTAGCTACACTGTCTCCACCCCCCCAGCCTTATCTTCAAACAATTACTGGGCAATAGAGCAAGTCATCTGGGTGGGTACCAGGTCTTCCCGAAGGCTCTTTTCTGCCCTCTCCTCCCGCTGAGGGCCTTCTCCGTATTTTGGCCAGCATTTCCTCTCCCTCAAAGGCTGTGTCCAACCACAGGCTTTCAACTCTCACCTGATGGTTCATGCTGTAAACCTCTGAGCATCTCAGTCCCCTTCACTTTTTCTGCCTGCATTTTCTACATTTCCTATAATCCTGAGGTCTTATATTTGTAAGGAAAAAAGTAACACTGCAACACTTATAGAAAAAAATTAGTTTCTCCCTGGAATAGGAGAGCATTCTTGATGGAACCAGAGCTCTAAGGCAAACATTTCCCTAGCCTGTTTTCAAACACCATCTTCTAGATTCTTCTGTCTTAGTAGAAGCTCCAAGTTTTCAGAACGATTTTTATGTGTCTCCCATAGTGCTATCTTTTCTATAAATAACAGAAACTCACATTCTAGTTGGGTAATAACCATCTAGAATAAAGGGAACCTTTTATTTTGCCAAATGTGGCCTTGTGAGCAGGCCTGGTTAACGTGAGGTGGGTGGCTGCAAGTGACAGGTGTGAATTTTCAGAGTCACTGTTCAACAGAAGGTTGTGAGCCCCCAATCCTACCTTCCCATGAGTAGGGTGGAAATGAGGGAGTGTTCAGCCTTTTTTTTTTTTTTTTTTTAGAGACTAAGTCTCACTACGTTGCCTGGGGTAGTCTCAAACCTGCAGACTCAAGCCATTCCTAGCCTCAGCCTCCCAAGTAGCTGGGATTACACGTGTGTGCCAAACTGCCCGGTTTGGTCAGCCTTCTTGAACAAGTTGGTCAATACCTTGGAGACCAGTGAACCAACATCCCAGGAGTCAGATCCACAATACTGTTCAGCCATCATCTGAGTGACCCATGGACACCTAACTATTTTGTGTTAGAGACACAAACTTGAGTGTTCCATCTTGGTTAAGCTATGACTTTTTCAGTTGGAGGTCAGTTGGAGGTCAATACACACCCTCAACCAGAAAAAACTGAAGGAAGTGAATTGCTACGAGAAAGGCTACTACTGTCATAAAGAGCTTTGAATCCAGTAGGGACCTGGAGAAGACATGGCATTTTATTCTCCTCCAGTAATAGCTGCATGGAGCTCTTGAACCTTTTGAAACAGTGCCTGGAAACTCAAAGCCTGGAGCCTCCCTTGTACATTACCTAGAGCTGAAGGGCTCTGCTTTCACAGGGCTACTGTCTTTCCTCCCATTAGTCGCAGCCGCTTCCCTGCAGTGCACCAAGTGGAGTCATTACCAGCAGTCTCAGCCCTGAGACATGGAAATAACAATGTGCTGATTCAAAGTTTGGCCTGGCTCAATCCTTGGGAAATAATGAGGAAGTTTTAGAGTGTTTCCAGGGTAATAATTTTGAAAGGCAGAGAGGTCCCTGTCTGAGACCTTTCTTAGGCTATTCAAGCACAACCATGAGGTGAGAGATCCCATTCCTACATGCATCAGACTCTTACAGAATGAAAAACAAGGTAGTAATCCAGGTCTAAGTCGCCAAAAAATAGGATTTCTACCTCTAATTACAGTGGAGAGCAGGAAGCCTTTCATTTGGTTTAGATACCAAATTGTACAACTACTGATCTAAGACTGCAGTGAGAATTTCAATTCAGCTGAATTAAGAACTGGAAACATTATGTTTCACTTAACCCAACTAGCTCTTTCCAGAGATGCTTTAAGCCTCACGACTACCCTTTTCATAAATGGGGATGGTGAAGCCAAAGGTACTCCAGGGGCTTGTTTAGGGCCCATCTTGATGTCAGTCCAGGCTGCAAGCCTTCAAGGGCCTCCTCAGCCCTCAACTGGAGCTATAGGTCAGTAGATACCTAAAGTCAACAATGGTTTCTAAGGTGCAGGAAAGCATGTCCCTGATGTAAGGTGTACCCACTTTTAAAACAACTTAAGTTGTTTTAAAATCTGATGCAGCGTTTCATTAGAAGGGAGAGGCTGCTCACACCTTTATGTTGAGTCTCCTATGGAGTTTGTCATTTTTCTTTTTTTCCGTTTGCAAACTTTGAGCAACTGAGAGCAAGAGAGTGCTGTGCCTTAGAGCAGTATGTGTGACCCCTGGCAGCAGTGCACATCTTTGGACTCTATGATAAAGAGCTCTGCAGATAATAGTTAGCAGCGACAGGTACACGCACTTCTCTGCCATCTGCATCTGTCTCTGCTGAATGAGTGTGAAATCCTCCAGGGCAGGCATCAGGTCTCAGTGAGCCCCAGCACCGGTGTTTGAGAGATCCCAGATGCTTGACATCTTCTGACTGTACTGAGTTTGGCCACAAATTCTCCCTTGGGAAGAACCTTATCAGATGGATGCCATTTATAAGAATAAGGGGTATGGCTTTATCTTGTCTTTCTCTTTTCTTTTTTCTTTCCTGGCCTGTGGGCTCTTACTCTTCCTTCCTCACTCCCTTTCTGTATTCCAAGGTGCAGAAGAAAGTAGGGGTTGGCAGGAGCAATGTACAGAGAATAAGGTATGTATAACCCCAGTAATATTTTTTAGAGGTTTCCCTCGGAAACCTTTGTATGAGATAGTGATAAACTGATTGCCTTTAATGTTTTTTGCCTCCAGGGTCAAAAATATTCAACTTTATCTGGATAATAACATGTGCTGTGCTGTTTGCCAAGAATGGAGAGACTCAGTGAGTCTAGGCAGTGGGCCAAGACTGTTCACTTTGGTGGGGCAAGTGGGACCAGAATTCAGGAGCTTCTGGGCACCCCCAGCCTTCCTTCCCCAGCTAGGAAGTTGTCCTGAGATATTGATTTGGGGTTTTTATTGCATGTCAACCTAGGTTTCTGAATTTAGGAGACCCAAATCAATCAAAACCACTGCAAAAAATGTGGAAGCTCATATTCTCATGGCTTTGGTGGCTGTTTTCAAGACAGGCCAACCTGAGTTTAAAACCTGATTCCCACCACTTATTCATTCCATGTATTGATGGAAATTATTATGAACTTACATTTTAGTTTCTTCTGAAAAATGAAATACCATATGTTCTTTGTTAGAGTTATTTTGAACATTAAATGAGGTAGGATAATGTCCCTTCAAGGAACATTAATAATGACAGTAGTAGTCGTTATTGTTCTCTGTTTTGGTTTTCCTTCAATGCACAGGTTAAAGCATATATTAAAGGATCCTTTGTAAAAGTTACGATGAAGCATTGTGATATGCTGCATGCTTGAAGGTTTCACATATTGAATCAACAAATAAAAAAATGAATGCCAAGCTGGGCAAGTCACTGATGCGATGCCTTGGGAAATACAAATTGTGATAAAGTAGAGCAAGAGCTAATGCAATCACCAAGGACACAGAGCATGAGACATGTTCAACCACAACATGACCTTCAAAAATAAGGAGTTCCTTAAGATGCCAAAAGGCACTCAGTTCATCAAAAATTACCCAAGTATAGAAAAGGCTCTGCCCACGAGTCTGGGGGTTCCTTGTGGACTGGAGTTTGGATGGATGAGATGTATCTACACAGAGAAGATGATGAAGGCCATTCAGCCTGAGAGGGGGCACATGGAAGAGCATACGGAAGAAAAGACTGTCTGATTTTTTACGACATGGTCATACAAGTGGTGCCTTATTGGGAATTTTGAATATCCCTAGGTATCCTGCAATCAGAGATGTCAGTCACCGTGCTCAACTGTTCAAGGCCCCTTCTGAGGGAAACCGACTTGGCCAGAATTATTCCTGATGGATTCTGAAGGGTTCCTGCTTTGGGCTAAGAGGCAATGTTCCTGCCTCTCTGGGGTGAGAAGTCTGGAAGTGCCCACTCTGCTTCCTTCCCCAGCAAAAGATGACAGGTAGGCCAACTGTACTTCTACCCAGGTCTCCATGCTGGGTATCCAGTCAATATGCCAGTCAGTTTCAGTGGACAGCAGTGGTGCCCAAAGGTGAGAGAGCTTCTGGAGAGAAGTGGGAGAGTGGAAACCCGATTGGGGGAGGAAGCTGGGTGTTGGGGTAACACAGGAGCAACAGGGTGTTCGTCCTCCAGCTCCTGTTCTCACAGCCTCTCTGCTCCTTCCCCTGGCTCATCAGCTCATTCTCTGCTCATCACCCCCCTCTACTTTTTCTGCTTTTTTGCAGACCTTGTTCTCCCTAGCTATCCTGGTAGCATGGGAAAAGTTCAGTTTTTGAAAGTTCTATAGTATAAAAGCCTTTTGTTTGGGAATTCATCACTTGAGGGCTTCCATGTCTTTCTTGTGTGATCTTTCTAAGTGCAGGCTCTTGTCGCATGGACAGCTGTTATGGCCAAGGGGCTCTCATAGAAACATCTGGATAAGCCTGTGGACATGACCCTCTGCACTTGGATTCTGTCAACAGTCCAAGGTCCAGGGGCTGGAGACATCAGTGAATTATTTACTGACAGCCTCCAGAAAGAGTGCGAACCTGAGTTTAGGGAACAAGAAACCAGCCGTACCAGGCAGGGCGAAGCCAGCCCAGGAGAAAACGTGTTTTGTAAACGTGAGCTGGCCTGCAACACCACGGAAGTTCTGGAAGTTCTGGCATCTTTGGCAACTTGAGTGCATAATTCATTGGCAGGGCCTGGTGCTCTGTCTCGTGTTTGGCTGTCCCTGGGGTTTGTTTCCCTTACCCCCAGCCAAAAGAAATCCTTCTGCGGCTCCATTAGAGAGAAGCGATAAGATTGATGAATAGATGCATTTCTATTTCATGCCACTGAGCACTCCTGGCTGTTGCTGTATTAACTCGGGGCCTCCTCCAGACCTTTGAAAGGCTTTCTAATCTGTTCTGCTGATGTAGCCTCAGGCCAAGTGGTTCTCAGAAGTTGAAGAGAGCAGTTTTTCTTCCCTATCCCAAGTATGGCATTGAAGATAAAGAGCAAATAGTGCCAGGTGATTAAGTGATACATGTGACCTTGAGTACTTGCTGTAGTGGCTTTAGTGTGGCATATTCACACATCCCAAGCACTGGTAGAAAGTTGAGAGACAGCGGATTCTTTTCATCTCACCCGGAGGACAGTCAAACAAGAGTCTGTGAGGAGAGCTGGGTCCCCTAAGAAGGTACTACTATTTTAAGTCATCAACTGCTAAAAGGATGGCTTTCAAGTCAGAGGGGTAACACAGTTTCAGGCACCCTAATAAAATGAAGACTGATGTTGTGGAGGATGGTGTGTGTGGGGAAAGTGTGGGGTTGGGGTTGTTTTCTGAAGTCTGATAAAAAGTGCCAACTCAGAGCTTCCCTGGGAACTTTTTTCTTTTTTTTTTTTTTTTAACACATTTGGAGATCTCTCCAGGGACTGGAGTGTGTTTGTGGGAGGTGGCAAAGAAGGGGGTGGTGGTGGCAGAGTGCAAAAGATGAGAAAAGCCTTCCCAGAAAGCCACAGGTGCTCTGGGTTCTTTCCTTTGAGCTAGTATCTTCTGAGACCTGGGAGCTGTGGGCAGCTGGGAAGGTGGCTGTCAGGGTATCATAAAATGAGGGTCTACCTTTGCATGGCTCAGTTCTGCTCAACTTCCAGCGGGAACTGCCCTGAATTAAGAGAGAACTCCCAAGACAGTGCAGCAAGAAAATCCTGAGAACCAGTCAAGCCACCCTTGCGTGCAAGGTTGCACAGAGGTTGGCCTACACATAGCCCCTCTTCTCAACATGCCCGTCTAAGTCCCCATCCCACCGGCCAACCACATGTCTGTCTAAACTCAGGGTGTGTTAAGCCTGGATGTTGGTTGGGGGGCAATTCCGGTAGAGTAGTGGTGATGGGAGGGGCAGCAGAACAGCAGCTGCCACTCTGCTGCTCCCCACTTCTCCTGTGCCCCAACCATATTGCCTTGGAGCCAGGCAGCAGAAGCCAGCACACAGAGGGAAACTGTACTCCTGCATGCCTGCCCTGCAGAGCCTGTACCCCTGTTGCTATCATGGGTGTCCAGGGTGACAGGAAAACAAAGGGATGGGAAAGGGCTGTAGGGTGACCTCCTGGGAACCACAGGGAAAGATTGCCACTGAATCCTCCTGAGGAGCCACACCACAAAAGCCGCGAAGCTTGTAAGAATCTTTCTCATGGTCACGCTGAGAAGGCTGGGAGCCAGGACCCCAACCCCCCAGCAACAATCAAAGCTGGCACAGAAAGTTCCTCATTAAAATGATGTGACTGCAAAGAAACACAAGCAGGAAATAAGCAGGAAACACAAGCACTTCTGGGCTGGGGAGTCAGAGTCGCTCAGCTAGGGCAGCTGGTGGGCTGCTAAGGACTATGTGCTGGAGCTGTTTCTGCTCCCTGGGGATGATGCACTTCATACCTCAGGCTCACAAAGGAGCTCTGGGCACAGGGTCAGCGAATGAGGTGGAGGCCCTTGATCCTTCCTAAGACACAGGCAAGGGCTGGAGGCAGTCAGCAAAACGCAGAGTGGAAGGTTGACCCGAGAGCTGAACGTGCTTGCAAACCTGCTCAGGTGTTCTCAGAAGAAACACAGCCACATCTCCTGTCAACAGCAGGGCACGGAAGCAGCCAGAGTGCCCACTGACAGAGGACTGAACATGGTGGACACCGTGAACTCCATGGAAAGATGAGATGGCACTACTTACAGCATAAAGGGAAGAGGTTCTTAGCCAAAGCAAAGCAAGCCAGAAAGATAAAGGCAAATACTGGATGATTCCACATATATGAGTAATGCAACGAAATAAAGCGGACGAACTGATAAAGCAAAATTATTAGTTAGTGGATGCTGGTACTGAACTGAGTTTCTAAGATTAAGGGGTGGTGAAGAAGGGCCCGGGGGATATAAAGAATGGTATGGGGAAATAAAGGAAAATTCTGGTGTGAATAGTTTGCCCTGCCTGGTCCCAAATACATCTGACCTCCTCTCCAGGGTTCATCTCAGTTTCCTCCTCTGCCTGGAGACCTTCTCTGAATTCCTGCCCACCAGTGGGACTTTCTCCTGCCTCTGAACATCCACCTTCTCACTCTGCATGCCAATCTAAGGACCGCTAGGAATACCAAGACAAAAACAGAATCTACCACAGTTATCAGTCCTGGCTACATGCTAGAATCCACTGGGAAATTGTTTTCAGAAAATACTGATGAAAAAACACTTACATCCAAGTCCAACTTCTGGATGATTAAAATCACAATCTCTGGGGCTGGAACCCCAGGAGCTTCATGTAAATAAAATCAGCCAGGCTAGACATGGCTGTAAGACTGTGGAATCTGAGTGCGTCCATTGCCCCATCTAGCTGGCAAGTTCCTAGGACGGGATACCAGGCTGTGGGTATCTGGGTGGGCAAGTAGTCATCCCTCAGGGGATGTTCATTGAATGCCTGCATCCTCACTGACCGCCCACACATCCCTGGTGGGATCAGGAAGCCCATTTTGCTTTGATTTTGTCGTGTGAGGTACGAGCCCTCTGTGTGCTGTTTTCTGATGGGGGCAACCCGAGAACACAAATTCCAAAGAAAATAAATTCCCGCATGTTAACATCCCCGGGGAGGACAGGCTGTGTTGTTGGTTATCTCCTGCTTTCAATTAAGGAGCCTTCAGCCAGATTCCTCTGTAGCCTGGAAGGCCCCGGTCATGTAAATGGCACACTTTCAATTATTTATCTAAACAAAGGTGAGCCAGGGGGCAGCATTAAACACTCGCCTGGTGAACTTGAGTCCAACCCTGTGCCCTTGGATTTCTCAAGCTTATAGAACTTGGCTTTGTGGAAACGATTCCCTTAAAAAAAATTGTTTTTTAAATATGCACACTACATACAAGGCTGTAAATTCCATTTCAGAAAAGGACGGCGTGCCAGAGTGGAGCAGCGGTCACCGCATGCCTGTTGCTAGGTTGCTAAAATCAAACAGTCATAAGTCACTGGCAAGGAGGTAGATGGATGAGCCCTTCAGTTTTGCACTGTCTCTCCCATCAAAGGATGCCTGACATTCTATGTCAGAGATGAATAGTAAATCCTCTTTGGAAGGACCAGAGTCCAACCAAGAGTGACTGGTGAACCTAAGTGGAACAAAGCTCTAGGTTCATCTGTGAAGACGGGCTCCTGGATGTTGTCTGCCAGGCCAGAGCTCTGAGCCATCCTCAGTGGGGCTGGGCTTGTATCCCTCCCCTCCAGGAACCAGCCTGCCTCTGCCTAGGACACAGTTTGTAGCCCTGAAGGGACAGTCAGCTGGGGAGTAAGTGATAAGGATGACCTCTATAGACACCAAGCCCTTCTCACTTGTCAGAATGTGTCAGCTGCAGAGGAAGGCAACCTGGGGGCAACAAACCAGCTGGAAGATGAGGGTCTTGGTCTTGACAGTTGCCATCACTTACTGAGATGAGGTCTGTTCCCGATCATCCTTGGTGCTCTGAAATGCAGAACCATGGAGGCACTTTATCCCGATTTCAGAGGCTGAGTTCCTAATTGTGTGGTTCCACGACTTCCTCATCCCAGGATGGACGCTTGAAAATGTTGCTGGAATCTTTTCTCCATTTCTACTGCCAACTCCCTTCATTCAGACCTTACACTTTCATCCTCCCCACAGCTTCTGAATGCTCTTTCTGTCTCCAACCTTACCCCTTCAAGCAAAAATATTAAAAAGTATAGCTTCCTCTCCTGTGGCATTTCCAGAGCACCTGCTCACTATGCCAATCAGATCCTGATAAGGTCACAGGTAACCAGTCATGGTGGAAGGGATACAACTATCCCAAAACCTTGGTAAGTTTTCACTTGTTAGGTAAAGCACTGTGGGGTGCTGGGTGTATCTGGGCCCTTGTTTATCCATTGCTTGGTTATATAGTTGGGGGTTACCTGACCTTTGATCTTCCTTCTAGTTCTGAAATTCTTTGAGAAATGCTGGACATCTTGGTATTCTTCGAAAGCTTCCCAGTGGGGAAGAAATGTGAAGTGCAAAGCGTAGAACTTTGGGCCACAGTCAAACCATGAGGAGTTGTGAACAATAAGACAGATGTTCTGTTCTTCATTTTCCAAGGGACCACATGATGGCATCCTGCAGCTAGACTTGAAACTTAGAAATGACCCAGCAGAGTAGGAGTTACTGTCACCAGGCCCAATGCCACAGGCTGAATGACTATGCTGTGAAATGTTCACCGTGATAAGTTGGGTTACTGCAATTATACACACACTGAGAATCACACACAGCACAAACTACTCAACTATCCCTTTCAGTCATGAAGCCAGTGTGAATTCACGACATCATGCTTTTGATCTGCCAACTGTACATGTCCCGAAATGTGAAAAATAGAGGCTCACATTTGATTTCTCAGAGGATGAACTCTAAACTGTAAACGATTTGGCAAAAGAAAGGGACATTTGGAGAACCAGCAGTTTTCTTCCTAAATTACACTATTTCATATCTTTTAAAATAATTTATAAAAGATGTTAAAAATGAGATCAAAATTCAAGAGTTTGTCAAGAGAAAAGATAAATATAGCAGTAACCGAGGCTAAAGGAAGCTTCTACAGTTAAATACTCTGTTTAGGGTAAAACCTTCCTGGCACATGAGCCTAAAAAAGGGAGTTATGATGAATTAGTTCTAATATAGGATTGGACAAGAGGTAAGGCATTTGCCAAAGGGATGTTCATCACTCTGAGTCCCAACTAGAAACAGAAGCCACACTAAAGCCAGGCAACGCAAGGAGAGGTCAGTTGTGAAGCCTGAAGCAGAAACAAGTGGGCAGATGCCAGAGCAGACCCAGAGAACTGTGGCCACCTGTCGTGGATTGAGCAGTGTGTTCCCCTGGGAATTCACAGCCACCTGGGACTTGGAATATGATCTCAGTTGCAAATAGGGTCTTTGCAGAAGTAAAAAAAAAAAAAAGGACAGAGATGAGATGACACTGGTTTAGGGTGGGCCCTCGATGCAATGATGATATCCTTGTAAAAGACAGAAAAGGACACAGAGACTGAACAGAGGCTATTTAAAGACTAAAACAGACACTGGTGTGGGCAACCGCTTGAAACCAGAAGGCAGAGCTTCTCCCTCAGAACTTCTGGAAGAAACTAACCTTAATGGCAACTTAATTTTAGCCATTTGGCCTCCTGATCTCCTTGAGGATACATTTCTGTTGTTTTAAGTCTCCCAGTTAGAGACTGTTACGGTGCACCCAGGAAGTTAGTATACCACCCCATTTCCTTAAGGAATGAAAGGAATGGAGGTGATTGAGCCCAGGAAACAAGAGGCATTGCAAAGACCACTTTTATAAATATATCGTGAGTACATAAAGCAAAATTCTGGCAACTCTTTTTACTGCAGTGCATTCATAGATGGATGCTAAGTACTAAGAAAATGCTGGTATTTTTGAGCGTAATTAATACAAGGGGACAAAAAAGGAAAAACAACAAAGAATTTGGTCCTTACCCAAAACCCCTCACGGGCACACATTGAAACCACGAGCTTTTGGACACATTTTGAATGTAGCACATTTCTTAAGTTTGCAGAAGCATACCACACAAGAGAGAAACTTCAGCGCCTAGTGGAAATAAGCCAGACTCATCCAGAAGGGGATTAGGAAACAATTATTTCATATGTACTTTCTAATGACCTTCCCGAAGTCCAGATGGTTCCTGTGCTCTGAAAGTGTTTGTAGATAGGGCTGGTTTACGGAATGTCATTATCAATGAGCTGGGTGAGAAGAGGAATAATTATTTAAGAGACTCAGTGTGTTTTCAAAGTGGTGGAATGGTATCTGCCTGAAAGGAGGTTTGGGCATTGAGCTGCCGTGTGGAGTGTGTCAAGCAGGTAGGCAGCTTGCAGAACAATATGTGAACCTGAACACTGGGCTTTGATGATCTGGGGGAGTCAAGTGGTGAGATATGAGTTATAATCACACTGTGAGTCCCCAGGTTTCCAAACACCAACGAATCGAGCCAGGGAAACATCCTCTCTGACCAGGAAAGATAGGGATGCCCAAAATGAATGCCACTTGTCTTACAGCGAAACCACCACTGACTCCTCTGTGTGCCTGGCAATTCTCCATGCTGGGTGAATGTAGAAAATGTTGGGAATATTTGCCACATTTTTGACATATGTCTGAGTTCTAAGAGCATAAGCTGCTTTATTATTTCCACTGTGACTGCTTTGACTTCCTTTTTTATTAATCTTCTTGTTGTTTGCATATATAAGTATACATATATATGTATATATATCATTGCATTCTCCAGGGTTCTCCCAGTCCCAAACCCTTATCAACTCCTGGTGTCTGCTTTCCTTGCCACCTATATGGTATTGTTTCCCTCGTAAATAGGATAACCAATAAAAAATGTCCATTGCACCTCTGGTCAAACTCCCCCCCCAGGCATCTTCTTGTGTTCCCACACCAGAAAGTACCTTAGCACCTGTGGCAAGCTTTTGGGTCTCAGCTGTCCCACATCAGGCTGACCCTGGTCGGTTGGGCATTTGCCCATGAGGGAATGAGTAATTTTAGGAATTTAGTGGGAAAATATTAAGAAAATCCTTTCTTATTTCTTTCTGTACACTAATTCCATTAAAGATATTTCATACTATACAACAAGTTGCTGATGTGCTCGAGCTGACTGTCTGCCTCAGTTACTCCTGGAGATCTGAGCGGCCTCGTCTGTTACTTTCCAGGAGCGCAAGTCCACACCCAGGATAAAAGGACATAGTTCCAGAAAAAACTAGCAGGCCAAACATGGGCCAATGGCTTGCAGTGAGAGGAGCTGGAGTGACCAGAGCAGGGGGGGAAGGGGAGGGGAGGAGAGGGCAGGGCAAAAGGGGGAGGGTGAGGGATAAGGGGTATAGTATGCAAGGGAGGGCCAAACCTAAGGGGAACAACAATACACATGTATCATTGACCAATATTGTATGAAAATTACAAAATAAAAATGAAAAAAGATATTTCACACTAAGCATCTGCTTCCTTTGCCTTTGTAGAGATAGCCGGACCCCTTTAGCGTGTGCACCTCTTAATGCTTTGGGGGCCATGGGTGTCCTCAGTCATGCGCTACCAATCTTAGACACAGATGACTGGAGTTTCAGCTCTTTTCTGTAAAAGTGCAGATAAAAGAATTCTCCTAGAATGTTGCTTTCTTTCTGACTTGGTCATTGTGATGCAGCCATCCTGTTCATGACACCAACTGCAGTGCAGGCATCAGGCTCTTGGTAGGCTCTGCATTGGTTCTAGCAGTTACACAGATAACACCTGGCAGCACAGGGCAGGGCCCAGGGGGCTGGGAGGCAGGACAGCTCCCAGGAATCTTCACGCTTTTTTTTTTTTTTTCCCATTGTACCACAGACTCAAGCACGCCTCAGCCTCCCAGGTAGCTGGGATTACAGGCGCATACTACCATACCTATTTTTTTGGAACTAGGTCTCACTATGTTGCCCCGGGTGGGACTCCAACCGTGATCCCCAGCCCCTGCCATGGTCCATAGGCTGGCACTTACAGGCACGTGTCACCGTGCCTGGCTCTTCATGCTCTTCCTCTCATTCGGTGTTCTTCTCTCTCTTCTTCTGTGCTCTCTCTCATGTTCTCTCACCCCAGGTGAGCCTCCTCCCAGACCCAGGTGAGCCCATTCAGACTTCTCACAGTCACGGTGCCCAGGCATGTATAAGCATGGGGAAGGTGCAATGCCATAGGTGCTGGTCATAGAGGCTAATGGCATAAAAAGCCTGACCAACTCACTCGCCCTATAGACATATACAGTGTATAAAAAGATATGTTTGCTAGGTAAACACACCTCACAACCACCCCTATCATCCCTCCCTGCAAGACAGAGATCCCCACTTTAACTCGTGAAGTTTAGAATTAAAAGCTTTTACTATTAATGACATTTTAACACCGCATTGAGCCACTATTGAGACACTATTAAATTCTAGAAGTGCCACAATTTTACATAACAACAAATTTAAGGTGCCAATAAACTCTGGCACATGCAATTCTTTAAAACTTACTAAAATATTTTTTACTTCAAATTTGAGACATCGCATACCACATGTGTGAGGACACAACTAGGAAGACAAAAAGATTGATTTAAATGGTATAAAACATCTTCACATGTAGAAATCTGACTCCTCTGACTCCTTTTTTACTGAGTCATCAGTTTCTCATTTTACTGGAAAACACACCATCCCTCATGTTGTCAAAGCAACACTTATTTAATAAAAGCTTCCATGAAAGAATGGAGCCCTTGGTTCTCACCCCAACATTGGTCTGAATTCCTGGAGCCCATATTTGACTTTTGCTCCAGGAAGACTGCTGAGGACATTGGCCATCTCCCTACCACGTTTGGTTCTTTGCACTTGGAAGTCAAACTGTGTAAACGGAGCAATGTCTTGCTGTGCCCCTGGGAGATTTTTCCAAGCAGCTGAAAACTTTGATGCATGTTTGATGCTGAGACATTTGCTGCACCTGCAGCTATACCACCTTCCTGGGTACAGCGAATAGAAGCTTTATCTCAACTTCTGAGATGTCAGAATGCAAAAGGAATTGCATAGAATGGAAGACATCTGAACATGGCCATCATATGACAAATGTCATTGTGTTCCTGCTCTGGGTGAACTGACCTCACAGCTCTTGAAGGGGCTCCCAGTTCATCCATCATGGTTCAGAATCTCCCTTGCTCACCAGCAGTAGACACCAGAAGGGGTGGAAACCAGGCCAGGTCAAATTTGCTCAGTTTTAATTGAGACACAAAAGACAGATGTCATCATGAGCTGTAGGGAGCAACACTGAGCACCCATCAACTGGAGGCTAGGTACCCTTTTGGGGGTTTGTGTGTGGTGCACAAAGGCAGTAGAATGGTCAAAAGGAAAAGGCAGCATGAGCAGACTCAGAGTGGCCAAGTGGGAGAGAACAGATGCCTGGCCGCTTACAGAGAAAGTGACTTTGGCTTTAGATGTTCCAGTTCCCCATCACATTAGGCTCACACACCACATACTTCAGTTCATGTCCAGAGGCGTGGTGTTTTCTTTGTAGTTTTGCCAACAACGCCATTTTCACCTGAGGGAGATTTCACTTCCAGGCACCAAATAACTGCAGGAGGAGCTGGAAACTCTTGTCCTTGAATTTATCCAACAGAAGGGAATTAGAGGACTGGTTGGCACCGGAATTTCCCCCTGAGGCAGGCAGTGCCATGTGGAGAGCATCCTCCTGGGATCCCAGTGGGAAAACAGCAGAGCCCCTCAGCCCATAAGGAGGGGGAGGTCTTTCCCAGGGAATTTTTCAGAATCTCACTCATAGGAACAGCATGCGTTCTGCTGGATGAGAGTTGGTGGGGCTGTGAGTGAGGGAAAACAGGTCTTCAAATGATGTTTCATTTTAACATTGATGAGAAAAAAAAACAAATTGATTCCAGCTGAGCTATTGTGTGGGTTTTCTCTGGCTGCCTCCTGTATTCTAGAGATGTGGGTGTGCCTGGCATGGCTCCATTGCGATATACTCTACAATGGGAGGGAGTCCTGTGAGGGGCTGGGTCCTGCCTTATGCAGAGAGCTGCTGGGGCGCTCTCCACTCCCCTGAGACCCCGAAATGAAATAAATGGCTAATCAATGACTAAACTGGACAACTGTTTCATATTGGTTGTTTTTGTAACAGGAAATCTGCCACAGGAACTTAAATCTTGGTTGCATCCATTAGCCTATGGTCAGGTGGGTATCACTGCACATCGTTTCACTTAACGTTGCAGTTTCCGGGACTCCATGGAGGATGTTGAGGACACTATTACTGAGTGATGTGCTTGGGGAACAGGGTCCCTCATAAGAGGGTATGTCCCCATCCCCACTGGAGGTGAAGGAACAGGAAATACAAGCACTTGCTCCCTGTCCATCTGTCCTGGGTCCTGTCTTCTATCCAGACCAGGGAGGGGCAGATAACAGGGCTCATCCCAGACAAATCCCTTTGTGACAGAAGATTCAGGGGAGAAAATGAGACTCTTGTCTGGGGAGAGTCATCTCCCTTGAGTTGGGGGGGTGAGGTTTCTCTAGTTCCACGAACAGCACTTGGATGTGGGTGCTGGCAAAGGGGCTGGGAAGCAGTTCAGCTAAGAGGGAAGGAAAACCCCAGATTAGCAAGTGCCCTGTCAGGCTCTTCCATCCATAGATGAAAGGCCCAATCTCATCTGTGTTCTTGGTGAATTCATTCTAAGACCACCAGTACCAACTGCATGTAGGAGCTCTTGACTCTGTAGTCAGGTAGGAGCTGGAAGGAGGGGGCTGGATGGGCGGCCAGCTGAGTTCCAGCAAGGACTCAGATGAGGGGGGTGATCTTCAGGTTGGGCTGAGCAGAGCTAGCGGGAGTTTCTGGGGCAGGAGAAAGCCTATGTGTCTGGAGGCCTCAGAGACAAGGACCCTGAGGGCAGAGCAGGAGTGCAGTTCCATGTGTCAGGCTCCCAGCTCCCAGGTATCCTGCTGATGGCTACCATGTCCCCAGCCACCATCCTTTGCCTGCTTGCGTCCCTGGACACCTGGGGGTCTAATGCAGTGCTGCCTGCTGCCACCTGACAGCTGAGGCTTGTAGCGCATGGACACCAGGAACCAGCAGGAGGAGAGCAGTGTGGCCACCAGCTGGCAGGGGGTGAACGCAGTTCTTCTCAAAGAATTTTCACTTTTAAAACACATTTTAATTTGCATCATTTAAAAAAATTTAATTTATATGTATTTCACATCTTTGTATTCCCCAGGGTTCACCTCCCCTGACTGCTCCCATCCACCCCCCACCCCCAGTTGTGTACTTCAGTTTGGTTGTTACCTTGTCTTGACTTTTCCCCCTGGCCTTTTGTTTTTCCCATATCCCATCTATTAGTGAAACCATTTGATTTCTGTCTTTTTCTTTCTGACTTGTTTCTGCTAATATGATTCCTTCTAGGTCCATCCATGTTCTCATAAATTCATCAAATTTGTCATTTTTAATTGATGAGTAATATTCCATTGTGTATATACACCACATCTTTTTCACCCATTCATCTGTTTTGGGATAATTGGGTTGTTTCCATATCCTTGCAGTTATAGAGCTGCAGTAAATATCTGAGTACTGGTGCTAGTTTTGATGGTATGCATGATTCCTCCCCTTGAGCACTGTCCCCATAGATTTCCCAACACCATAGCCACCACCACCCCAACCTGTGACCCATCACCATGGTCCCTTGTGCTCTTCACTTTTGTTTTGACCTCCCTCCCTCCTATTCCCCTGCCGTTTGTCTCGGATCTATAGTCAGCTTGCATGTTTTCTGTCACTGTCCGGCATCTTTCTATTCTATATGTACATGACAGTACCTGGCTGTTATGTTTTCTCCTGATTAATATTAAGTAATGTAAGTAGTACTAATGTAAGACTTAGCATTGTCTTACTTTCTATTGAGGGAATGCTTGCTTACAATGGTATGTATGATTTGGGGGCCTAGGTTCACAACTCTTCATAGGTACATAATACCCCACTCCCACAGCACCCACGACCCTCTCCCATAGTCCTCTGGATCCCCTTCAACAGCCACACTTCTCCACTCATCCCGATTTTGTAGTATTGACTAACTCATCAGGGAGAGGCTGTTTCTGCATCTCTCCCGGCACCCGGCAGCCTGTTGCTAGACAGCATGGCACACAGTGGCACTTCGTAAGTGCTCATTACCATGCCCCGACCGAGGAGTTCCCTGCCTTGGCTCCTCCATGGACACACAGGCCTCCCAGCGAGTCGAATTGAGAACTGGGTTGGTCTAGCTCCTTTGATCTAGAGCTTGTTTTCTTGAAGCTCGGCCTCTGGTGCAGCCAAGACCTCATGGTCCAGTCTGACTTGGAAAGCCACGGGTGACATTTTCAGCTGGCTCAGACCCTGAGGTTGGAGCCCTGTGCGTGTCAGGGTAGCTTTTGGCTGGGACTCTATTTGCAATGAAATGCAGTCTTCCCTGGGGGGATTCAGGCATGTTTTCTTTCCTTTTTTTCCCCACTTTTCTTAACAAAATAAAAACAAAAAGGCTGCAACCCTAATCTAAGTGGCATCTGCTGACTTTAAAGAACATACACTTAATCCTTACCCCAGAGCACACTCACCACGACACAGAATGCCTTCAGTTTTAATCATTAAAACATAAGGAAAAAGTCATTTTTTGTTTGTTTGTTTTTTGTTTTTCAGTCTAGGTCTTTCTATTTTTGCCCGTGGAACCGCAGGCTCTCGTTGCCCAGGGCACCACAGACTCAAGCAATCCCCAGCCTCAGCTTCCCAGGTAGCTGGGATTACAGGCGCGCGCCACCACGCCCAGCTATTTTTTTGGAACTAGGTCTCACTACGGGCCCCAGGCGGGACTCGAACTGCGATCCCTAGCCCCAGCTGCTTCATAGGCTGAAGCTTACAGGCAAGAGCCACCGTGCCTGGTTGGAAAAGTCATTGTTTTAGGAGACACATGGGAAATTGTTTTGGTCACAGCTCCTTGGACTTTTCAGGGGTTGCTGATAAATCTAATTCCAATTTCTGACCCTCCAAATCCTCAGCTGAACTTATGGATGACACCTGGAATTATAACAGCCAGGGGCCAGATTCCCCTACACATGACTTTAACTTTTATGTTTGCAAAGCTGAGAAGCAGGAAGCGCTGATGTTTATTTTACTTTTAAAATGTATGTGTGTCATGGCTTTCTCCAAAGATGATATAAGGTAGTGTAAAGTGATACATGAACTACAAGAGAATGAGGGTGAAAACAGAGGTGCAAGCAAAAGTGGGAAGAGAGAGCAGAACCAGAAGGCCCAAAGAGAAACCAGCTCCACCACCTCCTGGTCACTATGATCTTCATGCTTGCTTCTGAAGCTTTCCAACTATTTACACAGAGTAATTGTTTTATTAAGGATTAGTTATTCAGAAACAAATATAATGATCTTTGCTGTTGAAATAGCAAGCTCCCTCCCACCTGAAATAGCAACTTCTTGAGTGCCTACTAGTGCTCCAAATGGCACCGAACACTTTCTCTAAATGCATAAGGGTGACATCTCTTGAGAAGGGCTAAGCTTCAACTTGCTGCCAAAATGCATCACTTCTCAGGCCCCACTAGTGGACTCCTCCCTGTGGCAGACACCAGGATGACACCAGGATGCATTGAGTTCTGAGTCCGTCTCCGAGTGGCCGTTCATTTGGTTTGTCAACACAGACCCCCTGAAAGCCTGTCCTGGCCACGATTTCAGGTTAAAGGGCCAATGTAATCTGTATGTTTGATGAAAATTAAACAGTAAGAAAAATGATCCTTTGGGAAAATATTACCCTAAAAAGTTGTCCTGGTTCCAGGGTGCTCACTCCTCACCTCTGTCAAATCATCTGGGGGGGAGGCAGGAGAAGGCTACTTCAGTTCAGATTCCACCTCTGCCACCTCTCAGCGCTGCCTTGGATGCGATCATCTCAGTTTACTCATCTGCAAAGTGGCAGAGTAGGAAGAGGAACTTCCTAGATCTCAGGGGAGACTGACAAAAATAAAGCTTCAGCACAGTACCTGCTTGTCCTGGTTTTCAATAAACCCTTCACTTCCTCTTCCCGCCTCCTCTTCCTCGTCTCACTCCCACTTCCTCTTCCGCTTCTTCTCACTTCCCACATCCCATCTCTCTTCCTCCTGGCCATTATTTTTCTCCCACTTTATTTTCCAAAGCAAGACTAACCCTATCTTGGGAAGAGACACATTCCCAAGCAAAAGGGGACAAGGACAAAGATTTTTCTCTTCAGAGCAACCTCTATTTTTCCCTTCTCTTTGGCTAGGAAAGCATGTATCTGTAATTCTTCATTTAGGCTGAGGGATAAGAAAGAGCCAGTGAAATTGAGAAGGGCCAGCAAACATGTCAAGTGGCTGATAGTGGCCGCCAGTGTTTGTTGTTGCAACCGTACCTCGTGGATGGATGAGAGTCATTAACATTCCGCTGAGAGGGGGTAAAACATGCTGTGCTGAAAAGGAAAGTTGGGGGGTCAGCACAGTTTATCTGTGTTTACCCTCCTGTTATGACTCGTCCTCAGGGTCTGTTTCTCTTCTTAGGGGATGACTCGGCTCATTACCACAGACCTTCCTGGCTTGCTAACCAAGTTTAATTGGTTTCCACATGATGTCTGGGTTCCTGAGACTTCAGATGCTTCGGTGCTGATCCTCAGTCCTCTGGGACAGGGTGAGAGTGGAGTGAAACAGGAGTGTCCACTGACCCACAAGGTGGCTGCCGGAGGGTCAGAGCAAAGTCTGGGCATATAGGCGAGTGTCTAGGATCCTGCCTACATCATGTGCCAGGAGAGACAGAACCTCTAAGTCAATTTTCCCACTTGGGTCTTTCTAAACAATCATGGTGTGACCATTTTTCCCTATCATTATCTTATATTCCAGTCATCTAGAAATTAAGCAAATGTGGATCATGCTTCCCAGGGACAGCCAGATCACTCGAACACCACTTTTCCTCTGGCACTTTTGTTCATACCATAAATCTGAACTACACAAGGTGGAACTGTCCAGACCATGAATATGTATTTCCTCATGAAAGGTGAGCCAGGCTACAAGAGATGTGATTCTGTTACTGTACAAGATATTCCACATTTAGGTTTCCCTTTCTTGCAAGAATGAAAGACGAACTTGCTAAGGTCTTTTCAAGCAGAGGATGCTGGGTGTATGACATTGAATTGGTGCATGGAGAATTAATTCACTGGCTCACTCATAAACAGTGGTTTGCTACACTGTCTCAGCATAAGGATTCTGAGTATTTGACATCTTGGAAGAGTCAATGTTGGGTAAGAGAAATTTCCACCTGTTTTGTGTGTTCACAAGGGTAAGCCTCAATGATGACCATTCACTCACTCACATAAAAAGGATGCTATGGAGGCACACTATACAACCTCTCTCCTAACCCAAAGCATCTCTGCCCCCTTATATCATACACCATTATTTTACTTTTGACCTGTCAAGTATCTTTGGGTCTCACAGTCCCCTGATCATATGGATACCCCATTTTAAGACACTGTGTGAGAGACCAATTGATGGGTTCTGCTCCTTTTGAGTCCTTGACAAATAGCACTGACACCTGAAATGCTCTGGTAGCAAGTGTACCAGCAGTAGTTATCAGAGCACCTGACACCCGTTAGGCTGGCCAGGGTCTAGGGCCCTGGCTGCTAACAGACACTTGTGTGCATTTGGAAGAGGTAACATTGCTTTGACCATGCAATATATATGTAGTCATGGGGCACGGAGCTTCAGGTATTATAAGAGGGGTGTGTCAATGCCTGTCCAGGATTGTGGGGTGGCCGAGAGTGTCACTACCCATGACACTGTCCATGGTTCTGAACCCAGCAGGGTGCTTTAAGAAGTTGGGGTGGAAGGAACTTGCACCCCCTTTGCTAGACCTATGATCAGTTGATACAGGAGTAAACAATACTCTGTGGGATTGGGAATAAAATTGTGCAGTCAAGAACCCTGGACTCCTGGTGCGTGTCTTCATTCTTCTGCATAGTATAGTAACATAGGATAGTAACAGTAAAAAAAAAAAAGCCAATTCTTCAAGGGTGTGGTAAGTTTCCTCTACAGGGGGCTTCTCAGGTTCTTGCATGGGAGTCAATATGTACTAATACAATAATAGACATAGGCAATGCTCACCTGTGCCAGTTACTGTTCCAGTTACACTGCGTATGTATACACACATTCCCATTCCATTTAGTATATGTGTTCAGTTAGTACTTATATTTCTGTTAAAGTCTTTTTTTTAAGGTTAGGTTTTTAAATTTAATAAGGGGTATAATGAACAGACAGTGAAATACCTTAATACTCTAAGTACTCACTTTGATTAGTTTTGACAACTGCGTTCATCCACATGACCATCAAAATAAAATGTAATCAACCAAGATATATTTCAATATTGAGAAGGTCAGACATGCTCTTTCAAATTACTCACAGCAAGCACTTTCATTAATCTAGTTTTGTTTTTTCTTGGATTTAATAGAAGCGGACTCATACACGTATAGTATCTTGATGAAGATGACAAACTACTCTTGATGTAACTAAAGAGAATTCTAAATCACTTGTTAATGGCCCTGTTGGACCATTATATTGATTTTGAGTAGCTTAAGATCCTCATAAACTCACCTATCTCAGAGCTGGACAGAATTGTCCACAACCTTCTACCTAGTCTCAAGTCTTTATCCTGCTGTTTTCAGACTCTACCAAGGGTCTTACTTCTGATAAACACCAGCTCTGAGACCCTCAGACTTACTGAGAAAGGAGAAGGACAAACAGGAATAAAGTAAAAGAGGGAGCAGGAAAAATAGAACTACCACAAAGGTGCAGACTTTCATGTGAAAGAAGAAAATGCCTATTTGTCTTCTGGATGCAAGACTGTTTTGTGGGTAATTCTGGGTGAGTTGGAAAATATATTTGGCCACACATGTAAGACTTTCCAGAGCCTTTATTTCAAAAATAGAAATTTAAAAGAAAGCACTCTTTGGGGTGTAGAATTGTTAGACTGGTGTAACTAGGAAGAAGGGACAAAAGAAAACAGATGCAACACTTTATAATTAGGTTTGGATTGTCACTCAGGAAATGCTAAACTGACAATGACATTATGTCACCACTTAGCAACACACTGGACTGGTGCTTGACAGAGCTTTCAAAGATTGAACACTTTGAGATCCTCAGAATTTCTTAAGGACCTCACACAAAGTTTTATGGCTCATTGAAAGCAAATTGAAAGCGATACATGCATGTGTACATGTCCAATACACAGACATATACATGTTCTTAAAAATTCTTCCAAGTCATGATTTACTGAACAGCAAATCTGTTGCACGCATGGGGGGAGATATTTCAGGAAAGAGGCTGAGTCCGTTCGGTAGAGCCTACGACCAGTGTGAGGTGACCTGCACACATGTGAAGCTGACATGCAAAGGGGACTGTTCAAATGAGAACAGTGTGAGAAAACCAGCCTTCTTGTACTCTGATGGCTGAAATATAAATTGCTATAAGCTTTCAGGAGAACAGCTTAGGAGAAAAGTGTTAAAGTTCCGTTCTCCCTGGGACCCAGGCAATTCTGATAACAAGTGAAGCTCATTCTAATAAAGTGATGGGAAGAGTACACTCGGTCAGATATGTTCTTGGTAACATCAAGGCAAAATAGAAAAAGCACAGGAAATGAAATGACCAACAACCGTAGTTTTCTTTGTATGACAGCACTGTGCTTTCATTTTTAAATTTGGGGTTATCGTTGTTTTCTGGAGTCTGTACAATGGTATGTAATACTCTTACTTGGCAAGAGAAAAAGAAGTCCTTAAAACTAGGGCTTTTTAAAAAGTTCGGCAAAGACCAGTGAGAGATCAGGAATGAAATTCCCCATATGGACAGATTTCTCCACTTGAAATTCACAGCTGCCTTGACAACAACAAGGTCAAAAGGAAGTCTAGTGCTGATGTGACAGAGGAATAAGAATGCAGGAAGTCTTGTTTCTAAATAGAAATGGTGAACATTGGGTCTTTAATATCTACAATGGTATAATAAAATGTTAAAGTGGGATTGGCAAGCTAGAGTCCCATACCTATAACTCATGAAGCAAATGTTGGCGCATTCCAAAGAGACGTCCTCAGAACTGCTTTCCATATATTCACCATCTCTAAACACTGCCTGGTGAATGTGCCTTACAATATAGGGCCCCCCAAAAAGGCAAGAAAGCCACAGACTTATGATAGTGCAGCCCAGTGGGGTCAGAGTGTTACTGTCTTTGGCTGGTATTGCATTTTTCTATCTGGTTTCTGTACAGTGTTCATTTAGTTGAAGGAAAAGTGAACCCCAATCTGGAGTAAGCAGCCAGGGAACTGAGTGGCTCAGAGGACTGGATTTAGTTTGAAGGATGGTTTAATCCAGGATGAAAGTAATGTCCTCAGGAGGTGTTTCTTATACTGCTGCCTGCTCCATTCCCAAGTTTCTGGAAGGCTCCCTGCATCCAGACACATCACCCTCAACACCAGGATTCCAAGGACAAACCTGCTGGGGATGTCCTGGGATTTACTGTCTTGGACAGGCGCAAACCATCATGTGCCTGCCTCCACCCCCATTATTGAACAGCACTCAGGCCTCAGCCACCGGCTCTAGCCTTGTGACCCACCTGGCAGGTCCACTCAGCTTCTTGTACTCAAAGCAGGAATGACCACAGAGCACTCTGAGAATATTACTAGGAAAGGGAATGACATTGCACAGTGAAAACACCACATCGGTTACCAAAGAATGATTATGTGGTTTAGGGAAAAAAATATATTTGGTTATTGTTGAGTGAACCATCCCAACCTTGCGCCCAGGTTCTTTATTGGTGTTAGCAGTTCCACAGACACACCAGGCAGGATAGGGCCGGAGCTGCGGCCAAGGCCAGGGCCAGGGTCAGGGCCAGGGGTAGGTGGGTGGGTGGGGGAACCTGGGAGACAGACGAGACCCCAACTCCCCCAGGAATCTTTATGCTTTTTCTCTGGGCTCTTCCTCTCCTTTCATGCTCTTACACAAACACACACCTACTGGGCTGCATAGTCATGGGAAAGACACAATACCTCAGGTGTTGGTTGCGGGCTAACTTTAGGAGGAAAAGCCTGACTAAACTCACCCTACAGTTCCATATGTCCTTTCTGGCTACTTCTAACTTGACAAACATGTGAACGAATCCCACAGTCCTCTGTCTTACTCTGAGGCATCACTAGCCTATTGTCATAACCCTGCAGCCAAGGGTGCATGGAAACCAGTCTGCCTCCTCCCTCTGCTGCCATGTTGCCTCTCTCTTCCCTTCCCCCTGTTTCAGGATCATTTTCATTTACAGCTTATATCCAGAGGGCTGGAGCCTTTGTACATAAGTGCCCCATGTGGGATTAATGAGTTACTCAGGCTTTTTGTGCCATTAACCTCCACGGCCAGCACCTGTGGTATTGCGCCCTCCCCATGATTGTACATGCCTGGGCCCAGTGAGTGTGCACATGTGTGATGGGCAACTCCAGGCCTAACAAGAGAGGATAAAAGGGCTGCATCACCCTGGGGGAGAGAGGGGAGAACATGGAGGCTGAGAAGAACAAACAAGAGAATTAGAACTTCAGAGAGAAACTGAAGTGGCTATTTTCTTTGCTGCCTGTTTTTCCCCTGTTCACTATTAAAAATTCTCTGAAGAAAACTCCAAGGGCTCTGACATTTTTTAGCTTCTAGAACTGATGATGAACCTACCCAGATCAGGATGGTTGCAAAACACCCCACATGCACATGATGCCAAGAGTCACATATTTTCTTAGTGAAATGATATCTTTATTTTTCTCTATCACCATCCCTCCACACCTTTTGGCCTTTCCTCCCCCAACCTCACTTCATTTATTAGGGTTCACTAATTTTTATATTT
This sequence comes from Uropsilus gracilis, assembly GCA_004024945.1. Lineage (NCBI taxonomy): Eukaryota > Metazoa > Chordata > Mammalia > Eulipotyphla > Talpidae > Uropsilus > Uropsilus gracilis. The sequence goes on along the minus strand of PVHY01006838.1, from coordinate 44,673 downwards.
TGCCAAATGTCCAATATTTGTCTGCTATTCTGACCTCCTTTACTAAACACACTCCCCTCAAACCCCATCCACTTTGCTGTAAATGCAACAAATTTTCTTTCCATTGTGTGGATAGCCCACATCTTATTGACCCAATCCTCTGTCAGTGGGCACTGAGGGTGTAAAATTTACATTTCTTAAAGTTTTATTCCTGTCTTAAACATTTTTAAGGAGGTTGCAATTTTTAGTGCCATTTTATGATTATAAATGAATCTTCCCATGTACCCAAATATTTAAATTTTAGAAATTACAGAATACTGTGAAGAACAAAATAATTACCCACAATTCCACAAGCCAGATTACGAAATTATTCATAATTTTTAAATTTTATTTTAGAGAGATTAGGTCTTGCAGCATTGCCTGGGGTTGTCCCGATCCCGCAGACTCAAGAGAGTCCCAGCCTTAGCCTCCCAGGTAGCTGGGCTTACAGGCTCCTGCCACTGCACCTGGCTGCTTTTTCAAGACCAGGTCTCGCTATGTTGCCCAGGGTAGTCTGGCACCCACGAACTCAAGCAACCCCTGGCTTCTTGCCTCTCAGCGCTTGGATGCCACCATATCCAGCTCTCGTAATTCTTTCATTTTTTCATATTTATTTTTTTTAACAACTGAGCTCAGAGATACTGCGCATGCAGCTTCTTTCACTTCACATCATAAATGTTTTTATATCAAAATCCTTAATTTCTGATGACTGCAAAGTTTTACTATTTTTAGACAAAATTTTACTTTTATGTCATACTTCAAGACTTTCCTAAGCTTTAGCCTCATCATTGTGATTTCCTTAAACTCAACAGCCTGTTCCTAATTTCTAGGTATCTTTAGATTCTCCTAGCATACCAGGAAATTTCACATAATTAGAAAAACAGCTTACTTCCCATATTTCAATTTAATAGTAATATCTGAATCTGGTCAACTTATCTGAGCTAGTAACTTTTCCTAGATTGCAGGAGAAATGGTAAACTGCAGAGAAGGTCTGGCCTCTTTCAGAGTCAACACTGTCTACCAAATGTGGGACTCACACCATTAGCATGATTAAGGTGTTAAATATAAACTTTGGTATTTTGGTCCATTAATAAGATGAGTTTTGAATTGAGCATAGGCTGTTTACCTGATTGACTTGACAATGAAGTGATGGCAGTTTTTCAGTGAGAACATCTGTTCTAATTCTTGCCAAATAACCTTTTGCAATAGGAGCTTTTTAGATAAATGTCAAAATATCCCTACATGTTGTAATTTGGCATATACACATGCACACACACAATAGGTGCAAGGCCCACAGGCGGAAACAAGGGTAATGCTAAGATTCCTCTCTGAGGGGAAAGCATCCATCAGAACCACGTGTATCCAATCTGAATGATTTTGAGTCACACTGACTTTGGCTGATTGCCAATTTGAGCAACAGGCTTATCATTTCCTTTTCTGAAAAATGTTCCTTCAAAGTCTTAACATCTTGACATATGAAACATAAATATGAAGGAATCCAGTTTGGCACAATGCCTTTCAACCATAGCCGTGTACACAGTTGGGTGTTTTGTTGAAATAGTGATTTTTAAAAAGTAATAGATTTTTGTTGGTTTTCATCAGTCACAAAAGGACTATAAAGTTATTTTTCTGGAATGATGTTCTCTGAATGCTGAGCATCTCCTTACTCAATCCATCTGCCTTCCTTCCTTAGCCAGAAGTGCAGATTTTACAGTCCAGTGTGGAATCTTTAAACCCTCTCTGCCAACAGCATCTAATCCCATGTGTTACACTCATACTCAAATATTGCTCCATAAGAGCTGAGATGACTATTTTAAGCAAACAAGAATTTTAACAAAGTTGAAGATTAAAAGCCAAATTCTAAAAAGCATGATGCATGAAAAATCCCCCAACTCTGAAATTGATATACACTAGAACCATGATTTTGGATTTATTTCATGATTTCAACACAACTGATTTTTGAAGAGCAGATTTCCTTGCTCCTTGGTTGTAGAGACAATGCAATGTATTTATAAGTTATGCAGATTGCAGATGAGTCTGCATGGAGTACATCTTTCTAGTAGAAAAATCAATTGGAGGGGGTTATGTTTCCCCAAAACATGAGGGGTGAGCAGGGAATCCCAGAAGGAAACATAGGGGAATAGCATACAGCCTAGAATCATCAGTGGATTAAAAGATTCTTGTGTAGAGTCTGTTCCTACTTCCCCCATCCCGGGGTACTGATATCGGTCAAGGATTTCCTTCCGCGTTTGTCTCAGTTCACATAAAACCACAGGAGATTTTCAATGGGAATCTAATACTGTCACCGGCCTCTTCTCACAAAGATCTTCAGTTCACTTAATATGCTTTTATCTTATTTTTTTTCCAATGAGCAGAAAGTGCTACAGGAGAGCTGTAAGCTTTGCAGAATGAAAAATTAGAAATTCAATGTATCCAAGCATAAAATCAATGGACATAGAGAATATCCTACCAAGAAAAAAGTTTTTTATGTAGTGCTTATTTTTCTAAAGACTAAAATACAATGTGAGGATTAAATAAATTTGAAAAATGTAAAGTATGAATGACAAATGTAGTGCCCTTTTTCTTAAACACTGCATTTTATTGTAAATGCATAGACATATACAAAGTTAAGACAGTGCTTTTATACTACTTTATTCCTGTTAACTTGAAAAGTTTATACTTTCTCTGTCATTAAACATTTTGCAAACACATGACATTTACGGGCTACATTTTATTAGAGGGATAAACCATGTTCTAACTTTCCTATAATTATCATGTGTTTGTATAGTCTGAAGTTCTCTGCTAAGACATACTCTTTAATAGACATCTTTTACATGAGCCTTGGTTATTTCCTTATTACATCATCTTAAATAAAACTTGATGACTTTGATTGCCAAACTGTTCTCCAGAAAGTCCTATCAGTGAACCTTCCGTCAGCATGATGTCAAAGTGTCCGTCCACCTTCTGTCACCTTCATTGAGAGCAGAACTTGAAAATTTGTTTGCCAGCTGAAGAGACATTCACTGAGACTCGTTTGCTGTAGGCATCAAAGGGGTGAAGCCCCACCCCCAGCTTAGGGACTGTGCTTGGTCAGAGAGATTTTACTAAAACAAGCCTTGGGGGTCATTTTATTGCTTACTATAAAGCACCTTCAGACTTCTCTACCTAGAAACCTCATCTTGGGACGCCTTCCATTAACAGGCAGAGCAGAAAGCTGCTGTCTAGACAGCAGTTATAGGAGCAGGGGGTACAAGAGACGACAGACTCAGATCCCCTCACCCCACCAGGGATGGGGTGGGATGGGGCAGGGCTTTTGCTCACCTGCAGGGTGTGCACAGCCCTGCCTGAAGTTCTCCTACTAACTGACCTCTTCAAGGCCAGAGCTTCCTCCACGGGGCTCTCCTTCTCTAGCTGAGCTCTTTAGAACAGGAAATCTGTTGTTTGGGAGATGACTGGAGGTTAGCTCGACCATCTGCTTTGAATTAGCACTAAGGGCAAGGAGAGGTAAGACCGAACAGCTTGGCCTGAGAATCAGCTTTTCAGATCTGCTTGGACCTACACTGATTGGGTTTTGAGTCAAGGAATCAGAAGTTAGTTTTCTGCTTTACATTTAGATGGCTATGCACTAAGTTGGCTGGCTGGTTATCACACACACCCTTTAGAGGCATCTATAATACATCCCCTCCCACCCCCAACTGTCTATGTAATCTGTACCTGATTACCCAATTAAATGGATATAATTGTTTCAGGCTCATCACTGGGTTTCAGGTATCTCAGACTGCTTTTGGAGGGAAAAAAATTGTTACAGATACTAGGCTTGGCTGAGTTTTAGAGCTCAGGGAGAAACTTATTTACCCCTCCAAGGGGGAAACAGCTAGGCTTCCATAGCTTTATGGTGCTAAGTTCCTAGACTATGAGTGTCAAACTAAGACATAGCTAGGGCTACCCTTGAATAGGAGGCTGATGTTTCATGCTCTGAAGCTAGATTTTAATGTCTTTGCTGTATGTTTAGATTAATGAAAGTGGCATGACTTCTGGAACTTTCTAACATAAGCTATAGCTTATGGCACAAGACAGGAGAGCAAAGTGATACACATAATTTCCATCGAGCACAATAGCTTTCTTTTCAAATGCTGTATAATCAACACTGCTAAGTGCTAATGCTGTTATTGTAGATTACAGTTTTCCAAATATTTTGACATTATCTTATAGTATTGGATCTAAATATTTCTTGATTTCACTATAAATGTGTTTCCTTAAATATAGTATTTTAATCCACTGCTTTCTTACAATGAGTAAACTCTTCCATTCTGATCATCTTAGCTAAGTGACGGTCATGAATTGATGGGTTCAGATTGTTAAAGTAAAATACCAAAACAAAACAAAAAAACCAACTGAAACATCCTTTAGAGACATCTTGTTAAATTCATCTGAGTACTCAGTGTTCTTCCAACAAAATGAAGGGTTACAGGGTGAACTGAATGATCTGATATCCCCTCAAATCAACTTGTTGGCCAGGCAATTACTGAATGAAAAAAACATTAAAAAAGAAATGACCCAGACACTGGAAATAGTGTCTCATTACTGCCCTTGCCAGAGTAGAAGATGAGAAGAGACATATTCAAGATAAAAATAAAAACCACATTTGCTTTCAACTGCATGTGATCTTTCTCCTTTTGTCCAAGAATCCCAGGGGCTATGAGGGCAGTCTTTGTATTAGAATAAACAAAGGGGAAAAAGTTCTGCCCTTAGGAACAAAAACATTATGAAGTACCTATGTGTGTGAGGGATCACACTAAAAGACAAGAAGGTGATGCCCTAAAATGTCAACTCACCCAAGGACCAAGACAAACATGGCTAAATTAGGAGCCATTCAAGTCAACATCCAATATATAGTTAATGAAATAGTCAGTATAAATAGGTAGGAGGGGCCTGAAAGTCACAGGCTTTTTGAGAGCACTATCTAACTGGGGCAGTAACCAAGAAAGATTCCTCAGAAGACCTGGGATTAGCAATGAGCCTTAAATAATGAGTGATTACCAGTCAGGCCAATGACATTTTGGAAGAATAAAGTGGGTAAGTTAGGGGAAGTTCAAGACTGCATAGTTTCTCCAAGGGCAGATGATGCTCATGGAAGAGTGATAGAGACAGACCTAGAGAGGAGGGAAAGAGCCCCTGCAGCAGAAGGGTCTTGGGTACAATGTCTAGGAAATCTGGGGTGCACATGTGCTAGTTGAAGTGAAAGATATCACTCCTATGTCATCAAAACCATATTTTGTCTTTAATAGTGTCCCAGGATAGATAGTAGCAACTAAAGGGAGACAGGCCCAAAAGATAAGCTTGAGAACAATGCAGTATAATCGGAGAACAATGAAGTACAAGTTAGGGTACCTAAATTCCAGCCCCAACTTTGTCACCATATGCCCTCCTAACTTGAAGTTCACTTTGGCCATGTACCTATCAATTTCTCCTGAAACAGTAAATCCAATGAATACAAAGTATTTATCTGGCAAGTTTGGCATCTAGGATTTCATATAGAGTGTTTGGAGTATGAAATGATAAAAGACACACAAATTATTTACCACAATGACTGGTATCTAATAAGCACTTAAAAAAAAGTCAACTGTCTTTGATGCAGCAGTGAAGGAGGAAGCTAGGAAGTGGGTACAGGTAGTTAATATGGGACAATTTTTAACAATCTCATGTAACATATCTCACTTAAAATTTGACTGAACTCATCAATTGAAAATGACAAATTGGATCATTTTATGATAACATGGATGTACTTAGAAGAAATCATTAGCAGAAACAAGCCAAAAAGAAAAAGACAGAAACCAAATGGTTTCACTAATATATGGGATATAAGAAAAAAAAATAAACAAAAGCCACAAGGAAAAGTCAAAACAAGCTAACAACCAAACTGAAGCACACAACTTGGGGTAGGGGGGAAAGAGGGAAAAAGGGGGGAAATGGTAGGGAGGGTGAGGAGGTTAATTCCTGGTATTAGAAAGATGTGAAATTTTTACATAAATTTAAAAATAATAAAAAAGAAAGGAAAAAATAAAATTTGACTGCATTGACTCTGGATAATCTTACATATTTCACTGAAGCACCAAACTGAAGCACACAACTTTGAGCAGGAAGGAAGGGGGGGGAATGGAGGGGAGGATGGGGAAGGGTAAATTCCTGGTATTAGAATGTTGTGGAATTTATATATAAAGAAAAAGATATGGTACATATACACAATGGAATATTACTCATCAATTAAAAAATGACAAATTTGATGAAAAAAATCAAGGTTTCTCACTATTACCCTTAGTACCTAAGAAAGGTTCATTGCTAAAAAGCTGTAAAACACTTAGAAATATGCTGGAATCAGAGCAAGATCTACTGGAATGCTAACACCTATATGTTCCTATCTGGCCACTGCTTAGAAATGCATGGCCCTCAGGTGATTGCTGCTTCTGCATGACAAAAATGAAGCACAAAGATATAAATCCTTGATGCTCTCTCCAGAAACATGACTTTTCTCTGAGGTTATCATTAAGATATCCTAAAATAAACCTGCACATCATTCATTCACTCCAATATGGGTGACTCATTCGTCTAAGTAGCAGGTACTGTACCAGCTACTACTGTATGTGCTGAGACTCAGCCATCTCTGGGCTTCTAGATGGGGGTGAGAGGGATTTCAGAGAAAGACACAGCGACATCAACTCTATGTGACCTCTGAAAGGGACCCACAGCAAGTGCCATCACTTCTCTCTGGTCCCCCAAGGGAGCTTGTACCACAACTGTTGAATCTCCTTTAGAAACATGTCTTCACATATCAATGGAACAGAATTAAATGCCAAGAAATAAAGCCACACACGTACAGCCAATTTTTGACAAAGGGGCTAAAACCATACAGTGGAACAAGGATAGTCTCTTCCATAAATGGTGCTGGAAAAACTGGATTGCTACACGCAAAAAAAAATGAAGCTAGACCACTCCCTCACAGTATGCACAAAAACCAACCCAAAATGGATAAAAGACTTGAAAATAAGACCTGAAACCATACAATAAATAGAAAAAAATATGGGCAAAACACTTCACACTTCAGAAACCTCTGAAGACACATCTATAGGGGCTTCTTTGTGATAACAAAGATCCATAAAGAACTCACACAACAAAAATAAGACAAAGTCCAGTAAAAAAAAAAGGGCAGAAGATCTGTAAGAATACTTCTCCAGAGAGGAAATAGAAATGTATAAAAGGCATATGAGAAAGTGCTCAACATCACTAATAATCAGGGAAATGCAAATCAAAATCACAATGAGATACTATCTTACACCAGTAAGAATGGCCCAGATCAAAAAAATGAACAAGTGCTGGCATGGATGTGGAGAGAAAGGGACACTTATACACTGCTGGTGGAAATGCAAACTGATTCAGCCACTAAGGAAAGCTGAAAATGGAACTACCATTTGATCCGGCAATCCCACTTCTAAGGTATCTAACCAAAAGATACAAAAAAGACACCTGTACCTGGATGTCAGCGTATTTATAATAGCCAGAATATGGGAGCAACCCAAATGCCCCAAAATAGACACATGGTACAGAAAGCTGTGGTGTATGTACACAACAGAATATTACACATCAATCAAAAAGACAATCTCTGTCATTCATGGCAACACAATGGAGCCAGAAGGAATCATGCTAGTAGAAATAAGCCAGGAAAAGCAATACAGGATGTATCACTAATATGAGGGATAAAGGGAAAACAAATGGACAAGAAAGATTTAAAGTTAATATTCAACAGTTTGAAGCATAGAGCATGAGATGGGGAGGGTGGAAAATCAGGGTGGGGGAAGGGTACAAAAGAGTAAAACAATGGAGCATGGGTGATGGAGCATGTGGTGGAAGAACCCTGGGGTAGATAACGATGTAAAAAAGGTAAAAAGAAATATTTCCATGTCTTTATCATCTACTAAACACCAAATAAGTACATTCATGACCAAAAATACACAGATCTCTTCATTAAATGTTCTTCTGTTATCCTTTCATGTGCAGAAATCTACAAGACATTGGGTCAAGACATATTAAGCACATTCCTTTCAATGGTGGGACCGGTCTTTATTTTTTTTTTTCAAGACAGCTTTTATAATACGAAGCTGTTTGCTGGCAGTATGGGGTGTGGAGACCAAATCTGTGCAGGCAGAAAAGGAGCCACATTTCCTGAGCATCAATAATTTGCCTCATTTTTGTCCTATCTGGTCTTCCATCATGTGTCAAAAAAATCCTGTGACACAGGAGACCAACTCCATGTAAGACACTTATAGTTGTTACGGTTAATTAACTTGGATCAATTGTAATACAGGAGGAGGGAGAAAGGTGTGGATATCTGACTGACTTCAAAAATTTTATTCTGAAATTTCACCATGTCAAGTCATTCAGAAATCAGAATGTAGAGATTTCAGGTTAAACTTTCCTCAAAAGATAACAATTACATAACGTATTTTGGAGGCTAGTTAGACTGTGTCCATTTTTACAAAATCATATCCAAGATGCATAGACAACTTCATCTGCCTGGAGATTGTAATCTGCTGTCTGGCAGGTTACCAAGGCTTCAGAACATTTCTGAGAGGGTGCAGGGTGAGGGATGAGATCACATGAAAGGGACGTATTGCATTTAGTTATTTCCTTTTCATAATATTTTGAAACCTTAATCCTAGGTTTTTTTCCCCCTCCTCAAGCTGTTCTTGGTTTTTTATTACATTATGCTGAATATATGTTCAAGCAAAATCTTTTAAGACAAGAAAACAAAGCAGATTACATCTACAAATTTATTTTCAGCACAGTAGAAAAGAAACTGCTAGAATTGTTAGGGTATAATGAAATGTCACACATTGAAGTATGTGTTCACAATCATTTCAGATTGTGAATCTATATTTGTCTTTTGAAACAGAAAACTGAAACTTATATCTTAACTCAACCCCCCCATATAACACCAGCTGATCATAAAAAGAAATGAAAAAGACAGTAACACTATCTGCTTATATTACTCTTAGCCCAAAGTTTTCAAACATTATCTTCACTCAGGTACATAAATATATACTAACTTTGATCCTTCTAAAGAAATATAAACAATATGGAGGAAAATCATTTAGATAATTTGGTTTTAAATTTGTATTTAAAGCACTTTATTGTGAAACAAATTACACAATGAAAGTTATATATTCAATATAACACTGTGAAAGACCAGTGTCGTCATCACCCAGGTTGAAACCAGACCTTTACCAGACTAAAATTCTCCCATACCTATATATCTGCTATTTTTTTGAAACAAAATTTAGCTTTTTCATACAGAGATTATATCATCTTGGCTGTAGTGTCCAAATATAAATGACTGGGTATATGTGCAGCCAAAGACACACAGATGGGCAATCAAAATACATTAATTCACTTACAGAAACAGGTCCAAGCTGCTCTTTGTAATGATGGTCACTGAACATTTCCACTATCACATGCTCTCTGTAGCCACGAACTTGGGGGTCATTTCATTGGGAGGTCTCAGATAATAGGAAATCTTGATTTAGAAAATCACAGTGATCTGTACCTCCTTTTAAGAACTGTGTGATTCATCCTTTATAAGGTGGCATATAGATAGGAATGATTAAGTGTTGGCTCATGATAAGTATATGACAGTCACCATCTAGGAAATTGCCTTCCCACCCCTACATTGCTAAAAATACAGACCTAAAAACAACCTACCTACAATATGTGTATCATACACTAAAACCTTTGTTGGAATTTTTAAAATTCAAAAAAACATCTGTTACTTATTAAGTCCCTAATATGTGAGCCCCTAAGGAATCACTTATTTATATTAAGTCTGGTCCTTAGATATTTAAAAGAACATGCTTACTTTGAAAGTGGGATAGTCCAAGTGGGATACGTCTAGAAACACAAAGAAGAAATAGAAATCATCCATACACTTGTCAGCCAAACTCTTGCCTGCAAAATCCAACACCAACCCAACATCTTAATTTGACCCTCAGACTGAGATACTGTTACTTTGGAGTATCTTCCCTACTTTAGGGTACATTGCTCTCAAGTGGTAATTCTCTAAACTTAATCCCCAAATTAGCATCACCTGAAGACTTGTTAGGTAATTTTTTCTTTCCCCCTTTTAAATTATTTTAATGAGGTAACACTGGTTTACAAGACTGTATATGACTTAATGCTACTGGTTCACACCTTCTCAAAGTGTTACCACACACACCCATCATCAAAACCTCCATAATCCTCCATCAAAATTCACCATACTCCATTATTGAGAAAGGTACATTTTCAGTTCTGATCCAGGTCCAGGAACTGAGGAATCAGGTTGGTGTTTCACCAACCCTCTGGGGAGAGACTTGTGTTCTGTGTCATCGAAGGACCACTGCTCTTAAAAATGGGGCCTACCCAGATTCAATGTGGTTCTAGAAATCTCCCTGTTCTCCCATATGCTTTTGGCCTAGAATCTAAAGCTGTATAACCTGAAGTTCACAGTTTGTAGTTCACAGGCATGAAACTGACCACATATACTTAGAGTGGGGAGAGGGAAATCTTAAGTAATGGTACTAAAGTTTAGAAGGAGGAAAATTTTCATTTTGTCCATCTGTACTACCAAATTGTAAAAAAATTATTCTGAATTTTTAGAGCAGTGACTATTACCATAGCTTCTCCACACTACAATTTCTACATGATAGGTTTCCCATATGATTTAAGTCAAACTAATCAGAAGACTTATGAAAACTATTTTTGATCTTAGGTCAAGCAGTTTAGAATGCTCTAGCTTTGCCTGCATTCATTATAAAATTGGGAGTATAATTGATGCTTGATGCTGGAAAGGCAGTAAGAAATATTGAGATCATTGAAGATGGTGAATGCAGGCTAGGTTAGGATTTGACAAGATGGTACCCAGAGATCATTAGTTCTCTTTGTGAAAATAGAATAGAACAGTAAAAAATTTAATTACCACAGAGAAAAAGTTATATTAATTTCACACTGATAGAAATCTTAGAAACATGATATAACAGTGCTGATAAGCATGGAGAGCAACAGTAACTCTGTGAATGATGTTGTAAGTGAAAATTAGTATAATCATTTTGAAGAACATGCAATGGCTGGTGAAGCAGAAATGTGTTCATTCCCCAGCAGCTCATCCCAAGCACACTGAGTACAGGAATGTAGAAATCCACGACAAGGGCACAAGACAAGAATGTCCACCGCAGGACTGCTTTTAATAGCTAACAGTTTTGGAAACAGCTCAATGACCAACAAAGAAATGGACATACATTATGTTTTACACCTACAGAAAAATATCCACATCCTGACAATGTAAAAGACAAAAACAAGCTGTGGAATGATGGTACAGTCATGATGCTGTTTAAGTCAACATTTAAACACTTGACAGTAGTTATTGCTGAGATGCATGCATATCAGTGTGTAAGGTCAGAGAAATATTTCAATCCAGATTTGAGATAGCGTGTGTGTCTTCAAGGAAGAGAAGAATACAGAGTGAGCTTTCACTGTAATTCTTTTAGATAAATACAAAATGTTTGATGGAAATCTCTGGGTCCTTCCTAGGTTTACCAGTTTCTTTCTGCCCCTCTCACACCATCTACACCTCTGCCTGCACACAGATTTTCCTCCACTTCTGCTGCATGTGCAAGAAACTGTTCTGTGTTTCAACACCATGCAAGCAGAGCATTTGAGCATTTTGTTTTGGGCTAGGGACCCATCAATTTTCTCAGACAAAAATGGAGGTAAGGATGATGAAGTGCCTCGAGAACCACAATGTGCAAATGATGACAGTGCAGACAAATGAGAACAGATACAACCCAACAAACAGAGTTAGTGTAAGTGGGCATTTTCATTTCTTGACACCGAATCAAGAAAATAAAACAGTATTCTAGGCTTTTATTTCTGTTAGCTTTTCAACTGGAAGAGCAAAGTAAATGCTAGCGGACAGTGTTTGGTGCATTTGGGACACCTCCAATATCAGCGAAACACTTCAAAACTCTTCAAACTCTCTTTGGGATGGAGGGTCTTTCAACAGTCAATTATATCCACTTTATATTAGCTCAGCTCAATTTTCAAGATTTTTTACCATTTTAAAATTTTGTCCCAACATTTCAAATGCAGAGTCTGGGAGCCTCCGTGATATTTATAGTCTCTGTGGCATTATGCCAATCAAACCAAGGTGACATGCTCAGCACGAAGCTGCCAAATTACTTCAGCAAATAAAGTGCACATCATCCAAGGCATCTACTCAAAAGGAATTTAGCAATTACTTCTGCTTTCAATATATTTTTTTCATCTCATCCATCAAACATGAACTACAAAGGTACCTTCATGGAATCTGATTCACAGCTTGAACCCCAGCCCCAACCTCTGTTCTCTCAGGCAAGTCATTTAACCTCTTGTATGTTACTTTCCCTGTTTGCAAGATGGAGTTACTAAAAGCGCTTTCTTCATAGAAGTGTCATGGGGACTAAGTGAGTTATTATTTTAAAATATGTTATAGTGCCTGGAACATAGTAAATGTAAAAGGCATTTTTAAATGAATGTGGTGATAAATAAACTACACTGGCAAGACAAGGTGAAATTTAACAAACCATCTTTGCTTTTTATTAAATACGGTCCAATATATCAATGATGTCAAGAATGAAATGAGAACATTTCAATATGTTATATAAGAATTATAGTAAAAGCTATGAGATGGATGAGTTCATTCTCAAAAACTCCATAGTAAATTTCAGATACTCCCAAACTTCAAAGAATCCTAAAGAAATGCTCACTATACTTGCCAAAATACACATGTACATTTGCTTTCTCAATCTCCATTGCTAGATGTCTCTGGTAAGGCCATTATTCCTCAATTTAGCTTCATTGACATAATCATGAATCATGAATCATGTACCTACTCTCAAGATATTTTCAAAAAGAATTAGACAAGGTTAAAAATAACATGTATTTCAGCAGACAGCTCTGAACTGTCACTCATGTCTCTTTCCAACCAAACATATGTTTTTTGTCTATTTTGTTAAATAAAACAATTTCCCAGACAATGAAGGGCACGGAAATTATTAGCCAACGATGCTACACACCAACACCTGGAAAACCAGTGCTCAGTGTCAAACAGCTGAAAGTCAAGGGTGTGATGTGGAAACACCAGTGATACTTAGAGGTAACTTTGCTACTGAGGCTGGCTCAGCCTGACAGGAAAGAAGGCTCAAGCCGGTGATAGGCGGAGTATCTAATGACCTCAGTGATTGTTATACCTCCAGGTATTATATCCTTGTAAAATCCCCTTCCCTGGAGGGAACTTGTTTTCAACTAACTGCCATGGCACGGTTATGGGGTGCCACTTCTATGATGAGGTTATAAAAGATGGACATCCATCTCCCTGGTTGGTTTGCTTGCAGAAGTACACTGCCATGCTGAAGAGGTCCCCTTGGTGAGGAACTGAGTGAGGATGGCCTCTCGTCACAGTCAGTGAAGAACGAAGGCCCTTTGTCTAACATCCCATGAGAAACTGAATTCTACCACTGTCTTGTTAGCTAGAAGCACATTCTGCTTGACTTCAACCTTGAATAACCAACAGCTCTAGGGACACATTACTATGGCTGGGCATGAATCACTCACTGATGGGGAGAAGGGAGGTTGGATTGTCAGTCCACCTCTTTTGTTGGAGGGATAGCTGAGTTTTTACAGTTTGAAACTGCAGTGGTTTAGGTGAAAATGCCTGACAATCCTTTCTCACCACTGATTGTTTTAATCACTTCTATAAATGAACCCTATCTTCTCTGTTGCAAGGCCTCATTTCTAAATGAATTCAAATTCTAAAACAGGTGTCAGCAAACTTGGTCCTCAGCCAGTTTTTGTAAATAAAGTTTTATTGGAACACAGCCACACTCTTCATTTACACTGTCTGGCTTGAATTAAGTCATTCTGAGAGAGATCCCATGGCCCGTAAAGCCTGAAGTATTTAATATCTGGGCCTTTCAAGAAATGGTTGGAAACTCCAGCTCTAAAAACTTATAGGGTGAGAAACTGTAGGACAAGATAGTGTCTGTCCTCCCAGTGCTTCAATTAAAGTAGGTAGAGCTGCTAAATAGATTAAAGATTTAGTCCAGTTGTCTCTTTCCTAATGGCAGGACTGTACTTGGAGTCCAAAGAAACACTTCTGAGTCTTCATCCCTTTTGACATGGGGAGCTTGGGCAGTTCATTTAGGTAGAGGCTGTTCCTCATTACACAATGAGAGGAATGTCTCTCTTTGGGTCATTTAAAGGCATAATTTACATGGCGTGACTTTGCAAAGTACTCATCCATTTTTTTTGCTGTTTCCTCATATGACATCTAGTATTCAACTTGAGGAATCAAGCAGATTTATCTTTAATTTGTTCACTTGAGTCCTTCATTCAGTATCCTTGAAAGTCAGAGGCATAAAGTCATGATAAATACACTGGTGACAAAAATAAGGACAAAAAGGAGGTGAAGTTCCTAACTGGGTGTCAGAGAATTTCACCACAATGGAGGGAGGCGGGGGATTCTAACTTAAATACTTTAAATCGAGCATTGTAATGATGAGAAGGGATGTAGGCATTCTTTGCAACCAAAATAGATTTACTGAGAATAGACTCTTCTAAATATACTCATTACTGTCTTGCAAAAGGACATTAGCCCAGTGGAAGCAGATGCATTTTGTTGTAAGCATATCTAGATTTCAACATAATATTTAACCATCTCGTATGGTCTCCTTGATGACAAGCTGGAGGAATGCATTGTGGATAGAAGATACCATTAAATCAATTGGTCCAAAAAGGACCTTGGAACTTTGGCCTGCAATTGTTCTACATACTTACAAGAAACTTGGACAAGAATTTAGATGAAAATTGTCTTAAATATGCTGGGGACTGGAATATGGGATGTACAGCAAATCTGCAGCACATGTAATTTTCTATAGTATTTCACTACTAAATATACATAGTATTTATCTATTGTACATGCTTTGCATCCTTGTAACTATCTGTTAAATAATCTGGGCCTTATAAAACCTGATTTAATGGGTCTCCTCATCATCTCCACTTTACAGGAGAAGAAACAATTCAGCTGGTAAGGGACAGAAATGAGATTTAATAATGTGTTTTGGTGCCAAGTGCCACATTCTGTCTACTATGTCAGCTGAGACAGGACTCCCAAGGACCAATCAGTTAAAAACAATAAGCAAGTCTTACAAGATAAATGAATTCTAGAAGTTTCAAAGGCTAGAATGGGAAAGAAGGGACTTATTAGCAGTGAATTTGCAAAAGAGTAAAGCTCCCTAGAAAACAACAGATAAGAAAATTATAAAACTGTCAACAGAAATGAAGCATAGATCAAAAGAGGGGGAGGAGGGTAAAATCAGGGGAGGGGGAGGGCACAAGAGATAAAGAAGAGATAAAGAGAAGATAAAGAGAAGATAAAGAAGTTGCATGGGTGATAAGGTACTGGGATAAACAAAGATGCAATATTTATATATGTGCTTGTATATATATATATACATACACACAAACAAGAATTTAGTTTTGATTGTGCGCACACACATATATGCAATCAAAAAAAACAAGCTCCTAACTAAATTCATGAGGATGATTCCATAGTACAGGTGCTGGAAGAGGTCTGTCAAAATGAGGCTAATTCAAATACTATCTGGCAGAAGGAAGAAACAGGGAATCCTGCCATTTGTGACAATGGGGCTGGGGCCACTGCACTAAGCATAAGCCAGAGAAAGACACACATAACAAACACACTTCTATGTAGAAGCGCATGGAAACAGTTCAGAGCTGAGGACCAGAGGCAGGGGACACTGAGTGGGGGAGATCAAAAGCATACATTTACAGTTACAAGATGAATGTCTTGGGGATGAAAGGTCTGGCTTGGTGACTATGGTCAACACTGCATCATATATTTGAAAGTCACTGAAAAGGTAGATCTTAGGTCGGTCATGGTGACTTGTGCCTGTAAGCTTCAGCCTATGAAATGGCCGGGGCTAGGGATCGCAGTTCGAGTCCTGCCTGGGGCTCATAGCGAGACATAGTTCCCAAAAAATAGCTGGGCGTGGTGGCGCACGCCTGTAATCCCAGCTACCTGGGAAGCTGAGGCTGGGGATTGCTTGAGTCTGTGGTACCCTGGGCAACGAGAGCCTGTGGTTCCATGGGCAAAAATAGCGAGACCTAGTCTCAAAAAAAAAAAAAAAAAAGGTAAATCTTAAAAGTTCTCCAGAAGGCAAGATAATTTGTAAATACAAGTGATAGATGTGAACTAAACTTACACCACAGCTTTTGAAGTGATCATTTTATAGTACAGATATACAGTCCTTATGTTGTACCCCTTAACAAAAAGGGGTTCCATGTCACTCACAGTTTGGTAAAGGGGGGAGGGTAAGTCTACTGCAACAGACATGGTATTCAGAGAGAAGGTCAAGGTGCTGCTGTTCAGACATCCTAGGGGATGCCTAGGTGTCCACATTCCTGGGTCACTGCTCCGTAAGGGTCACCTATGCAAGAGTCAGATCAGTGGGATTAAGAGGCCATGGAATGGGCCATGGGAGGAAGAGATGTTGGAAAAGTGTGAGAAACCTGGGACATCGGTGTGTTCAAACAGTAATGGGCCAGAGAAGGTCCCACGCTTCCAGTTAGTCTCACCAAGGAAGGCCCAGAGTAGATCTGAGATGCCAGGATGTGGATTTCTCCTGACTAACAGCGCCCCTAAAGAACCGCACTTGCTTGGTGCTTTCCAGGTCCCTGTTGCTGAATATGCTCAAGCAGAAGCCACATAAGGTCCTGCATGTGCTGGAGTGGAATGCCTTGAAGAGTTTACAAGGTGTTTGGACAGTGTGAGACCTGGTGATCTTGCCACACCTGAGATTCTAACCCTCTATGAACAAGTTGTCCAGGTAAAGTATAAATGATTTGTTCTCACACTGTGGCAGAATTGGTTCTCAGTGCAAGTCTAAAGCACCAGACAGGAGAGAAATTACACAAACTGAAAACAGTGGATGTCTTAGAAATTATACAGATGTTTACAAACAGTAGCATAAAGTATGAGGAAAAATGATCTGATTTCTTTAAGAGGCCAGTGGGAAAAGTCACAATGGTTTTGGATCCCATGCTTATGTTAGGGTAAAAGAATTGGTCAGGCTTTTCCCACCATTAGCCTCTATGACCAGCACCTGTGGTACTGTGTCTTCCCCATGATTGTTCCACACCTGGCCCATGAGTGTGAGCATGTGAGTGGGCACAGCTGGGCCTAGGTAGCTTCAAAAGGGTGGCATATCACTCTGGAAAGGAGCGCATGGGATGAGAGAGCATGAAAGAGCATAAAGAGCACGAGGAAAGCCAGAGAGAGCCCAGAAAAAGAGCATGAAGATTCCTGGGGTGCTCATCTGCCTCCCAGCACCCTCAGCCCTGACCCCAGCCTGGCCTGCCTATGTGTCTGCAATTTTGAGAACCAAAAGAACCTGCCCAGATTGGCCTGCCTGTGCCCTGCAACTGGCATCGTGGGCAGGACTGCTACGCTACACATACTGAAAGCTGAATATACTGAGAGAAACAAGTGCCATAAAGAATGTATGTCATGTTGCTGAGAAACTAGTAGCGCTGTAGAAAAAAGTGGGCCAAGATGTCCGAAACAGGCGGGACTAAGGAGTATTCCGGGGTAGCCTAAAAGCTTTGGGGAGCACAGGCCCCTCCTCCCCTGGGACGTGACACTGGCTCCCTCTTACAGTGTCCTCAAACGCCACTGTGGAAGAGTCCCCCACAGGGGTACTGTGGAAGAGTACCCCTGAAGCTCTGGCTTGCCAATGTCCTTTCTTCTCTTGGTTGGTCTCCCCATTCATCCCTGCTAGCCTCTCGAACCTCTCTAGGAAGGAGACAGATCCTGCCAAACTCAGGCCACCCACAAGGTACATCTATCTGCTTCTTGAGCATTCCTTCTAATTTTTTCCAAGGACCAAACAAACAAGCACAAATGAAGTTTTCCTCAGCATTTGACTTTCTTCTTAGGAAGGCCTAGATTGTTCCAGTTCAATCCTAAATGTTCTATAGATTGCTTTACATTAAATATTGTCTGAGGAATAATCCAGAATGCAGACCCCATGGGCCCCTTCCTTAACTGGGGCAACTGGGGCGGTCTGGAATTTGCAGACTGCTCCCCAAAAGATCCCAGGGATATACCCAGAGAAACCCTGCCAGAACGCTGGTGTGAGGGTGGGGGAAATGAGTCTGATGGAGGATGATGGACAATGAGCAATTTCACTTATCTGTGGAGGAGGGAGAAGCAGGGTTAGTGGGAGCAATGGCAGGGGGCCAGGATGAACTCTTGCACTAATGGGAACAGGGTGGGGCTAGATGGGGTCAACTGAATGGCAATGATGGGGGCTGGGCTCCTGGGGGTGGACACAGCATGTGTGTGCAGATGTGGACTTATGTATGCACCTGAAGCACATATCAAAGGGTGAACCACCACACGCTCAGCTAGAGGACAGTGTTTTCTCCCAGAGGCTGCTGCTTTTCATTGATGTGGAGCCTCACAACACACAAGAAGTTAAAGACATTCTTTTGCTTAGCAAGGAGAGGAGGATAAGAGTGGAGAAAGACTGCAGAGCTTTGTGTGCCAGAAGGAAATGCATAAAGTCAACACCAGTTCAGACTTAGTCACTGTGACAGTAAGCTTGAACAATCAAGTCTCTTTCCACCACACCCACTATTGAGAAGCCCTTGGTTTGACTTCCACCAATTCCACACTGGGATCAGAAGATGCAGAGGTTTTACACTGAGCAACAAATACAATAATGAGTCACATTTTCTTATAATCCTCATTCCTGGTATCTATTTCAGACCCTGAAAAAACAAGCTTTGTAAAACTGTAAGTACACAAACTCAACAAGCAATGTATGAAGCTCAAAATTAAATCGTAAAAATATGTTTTGTTACATAAATGACTAGAGATTCACAGAACTTTATTTTTAACAGAAGTTTATAATGGAGAATAAGTTAGAAGGCATAGAAGAGAGAAAAGAGGTCAAAAGAGGCTGCACAAGAGATGCATTTCTTCAGGTAACCAGAGTGCTTTCTACCTTATTTTAAAGTGTATCCCATCCCTCCATCCCAGTCCATCCCAGTCCATCCCACTCCATCCCAACCCATATCACCCAACCCAATCCAACCCAACCCATCTCAATCCAATCCAACCCATCCCATCCCATCCCATCCACACACATGCATATGTTCACACAATTAAAGGAGTCTCTAGTTTCCCCCCATAATGAATGTGATACCTTCTTGGTCTAAAAGGTTCCAAATAATGAGATCTAAGAAACCAAAAATTAAAAATGCATGCTCAACCGAATTCTAGACCATTCCCTCCATGCAAGTATTAAACCCTTTTTTGCATTGTTTCCATGAAAATGGTGACATGCAATGCATATTTTCCACTCAATATAATCTTTTTATACTCAACATTTTATTAATACATAGATTTAACTCATCTTTCATAGTAGAGATGTATCAACATTTACCTAGTTATAGTTAGTCTCTTAGATTTTTTTGTGTGTTCTAGTTTGTTGCCATTACAATTATTGATATATAAACATTTCTGCATTTCTGGAGAACTTGTAGGAATATTTTCATATGAAGACATGCAATTGGCTGACTCATTCACATTTTAATATTGAGGCAAACTGACAACCCCATGGGTCACCCTAATTTACACGCCCACCAACATGTATAAGATTTTCCCAGAAGTGTGTCAATCCTAAATATCAACTGGATGGCAAATATTGCTCAATTTCCTGGAGAAAATAGCCTCTCATCACTTTCATTTGTATTTGACCTTGACATGGGTAGACTGGCTACTACACATAAAAATGCATATTCTTATTTCTTGAGTGAATTGCCTATCACATGCCTGGCACATGAGGTAGAGAGAAGGGGGAGGGCAAGAGAAGAGAGGAGGAAGAGAATTTCCAAGATAGAATCAAAAGGGTTTGGTAATGACAATTACTTGTGACTTCTGAACTCTCTGAAAGAACATAGACACCCTAGGAATTCCCTCTGTAATGAATGGTTTAGCTCACCACATACATACCTGCAGGAAACTGGGCAATCTGGTCCCAGAAACTTACTCACAGAGCTTGCTGGGCACTAGTTTAAAGAGCTGGCACTGGACTGCTAATTATCCTTGGGGTCTGTACAAACCCCTTGACAGCCTCACAGGACCTTGAGAATCAAGGATGCTGGTACAAATTCAAGCCAAGAATCTTGCTTACTTTAAAAGGGGTGGGGGAATCTTTCTCCTTTCAATAAATATCTTTGTCTTTAGCGGACATTATTAAGGAACAACATTTCATTGAAATTCACATGTGAGAGCAGGTCCCCTGGGAGGTTTTATCCCTCCAGTCCTCTCTGAGGAATTTCCTGATATTAAAAACCTATACCTTTCCCCTCATTTGGAGCCTGTCCCCTCACCACACCTCCCTTGTGAAACAGAAAGGTCAGCAATGCTCCCACGAGGGTGGCAGTCACACACCAGGGCCCACCTGTGGACACAGTTCTACTGGGAAACATTTGGTGAAGCCAAGCAACTTTAAGCCAAGATTTTTCCAGTCAGCTCTTCTTGTGGGAGGGAACAGGAACCATCAATTCATCATTCCTTTCTTCTTTCACTTCCAAGCACAGCTTTTTTTCCAGTGTGAGAAGTCTCCCTTCTCCACACACACTCAAGAGAATCACAAGGAAGAAGGTGACTCAAGCAGAGGGGTGAGGTGCCTGTCAGACTCGTTCGTTGGGGTTATACTCTTCATAGCCTTTGTCCAGTGCACACTTTGTCTCTTCATCCCACTGTCCCAGGAAGGGGACACCTTAATTCTAGCATGATCACCAGGGACGTTAGGAAATATTGCTCACCTTCCAATCCTAAAAGGCAGGACTTTCTGCAGAGGGCACACAGGGCAGGGACTGGCATAGGGGCCTCAAGGCTGAAGAAACTCCAGAAAGCAGCAGAAAGGCTATGTCTGTGCCTGAGGACCAAGGTCAGTATGAGCAGGCAGGAACAAGTGCTGTGCAACTCATGTTAATCATTCTTGGAGGAGACAAATGGGCTGCATACAAGTCAGCTCCGTGGCTTCTGGGGTCAACCAGCAGGGTGCCGGCTCCTCATCTTGGGGACTTCGGGTAACGGTGTCACCCCAAACAAAGGCAAAGCAGCAACAAGGAAGAATAAAGGTTTGAAGATGAGCCTGAGCAGATGCAATTGGGTTTCTGTCCATATTGGACTTTTGAAACCAGACAGAGGTTCAGTTTTATTTAGGTTGGACATGAGAATCTTTGAGCAGGGAGTGCAGAACAAATTGGGATGCATCAAGGACTATGACTGTACGGTTCTGAGCAAGTGCTGATGAGGAGAGATGACATGCTCCGGCAGAAAACAACATGTCATGTGGATGAGAAGGTGGTTGAGGGGAGGAAGCATGAATCAAATCGAGCTGAAGTATGGAGTTTACATTCAGCAGAAAGGCAGAGCTCTGGCAGAAACAAACTGGGAACACAGATTTGGAGTTAAGATGAGGAGAATCCCAGTTGACCTGTAAGAGAACAGCACTAAAGAAGAGATTGCCCCACCTGGAGAGAAGGTTTGAAGACTGACTAGTGCATGATCACTTTCAGCACAGAACTGCTTGAATTAACATGTGAAACAGAAGGTGGCAGGAGAGGGGAACCATCTCATAGGCCATTAAAAGCACTGAGGAGACCCTGCTCACACACCTGACAAATACTGCAACACTTGAAGATTCTTGTTTCCAGCTGAAGACAATTTTGGTCTAATAAGTGATGACAATACTTTTGGCCACATTCTTCACAAAACAATCCAGAGTGAGGGAATGAGTGCAAAGAGAATGGTCTCCAAAGCCTGGGAAGCCTGCAGCAGAAGTAGCCTCCTGGGAGTACTAGGTGGACATGCGTTGGTCGGGTTGCTGTGGCTCGAACAGAAGACACCTTAGATGGCCCTGCTCCCTGGGGAAGGACAATTTAACTGAAAGACAAGCACTGGGCATTTTGATTGAGATTTAGAAGAGTTTTAATACTTGTTGGAAGGGAAATAGGCATTCAGAGGATTTGTGTGTCTTACTGAAATGAAAATGTCTTCGTGGTCTCTGTGCCACCAATGCATGCCAGCTCTTTGATGGGTCAGAGTTCAAGAGAGTTGGAGAGGATGCCAAGTTCGCCTCATCTTGTGAATCAGGGAACTGTGGTCCAAGACCACCTCGCTGGTTGGTGGTGCATCTGGGTCAAGACATTAAGCCCTGAGTCTCAGCCCACTGTTTTTTCCTGAGAAGGTGTCCTTATTATGAGTAAGTGGGAATATTTCCACTAACAGGAAGAAAATGAAAATATATATGGTTATTTCCAGACTTCTCTGATTTCCACTACTCAAATAGAGTAAATTACATCCATTTTTATTCAGGTTGCTAATAATAAACACCACAGCCTGTTTGACTGAAACAGAAAATAAACTCTCAGCTCTAAAGGCTACGGTCAAGGCAAGGTCAAGATGTCAGCAGATCCAGACTCTGGGGAGGACATACTTCCCAACCAGTCAAAAGCCACCTACATGTTGGCTTCACATGGCTGAGGGCAGGGTACTACTGTAAGCGTGCTTGTCTCCTCTTATTGGGGCACAAAATCTTATTCGTGAGGGGACCATCCTCATGACCCAATCACCTTCCAAAAACTCTTCCCACGACCATCCAAATGGGGGTTAGGATTTCAATACATGCACTTCTGAGAGGACCCAAACATTCTGTTCATCACAGCAGCTAATGGAAAACCTAGGAAGAAGGTGCTAATATTCTCATTTATGAAGAAGGGTAAGCATGGCTAGGTAATTCTAAGTTTTCTGCCAGAACTGGCAAGGAAAAATTACATAAGGGAAGATTCAGGAGTCCTTCTGATAAAGGTGAATCTGTGGCTGTCATGACACATAAATTACAGACTGGCAAACTACTGGCAGGAAGACCTTAAACCCAAAAGCACAACCAAAAGAAAGAATGCTGCAAGGCTCTTAATTTCATTTAGAAATATGAATCAGACAGCGTTTCACACGTGATTTTTAAATACAAAACCATTCTACACTTCAAAATGGCAGCATCTGATTCAAATATGGTACTATTCTGGAAATGTAACATTAGAAATCAACAGAAAATAATCATCATGGTGAACATAGATTCTCATAAGCTATTCTTATTCTTTTAGTATTTTATTATACCATCTGCAAAAGAATTCCGGAAAAATGAATCCAACAAAGTGCAGCTTGAAGAGGCAAACAGTACTAATGGGCCCTCCATGGAGGAATACAAAAGACCCCCCCCAAACAAATTGAATTAAGAGTGTATAATATTTGATCTCACTGGTGGAGGCTGATAATGGAAATAAACTCCATCTGGTGTGCCTGGGCCCAGGGATGCAAACTGTCAATCAACAGCTTTTGGGAGCAGCAGACACGGAACCCCTATTTGTCCTGTTACCAATTGAGGGAACGCCTCAGGGGAGATGCTACAATGCAGACTGTTAGATGCATGGCAAGGTCAGCAGTCAGGCCCCCAGTGAAGCTTGTGGGCCACTGCACGCTTGAATAATCGACAGCTGTCCTTTGCTCTGGGTGATGACAGCACTGGACTTGACTGCCCGCAGTGATCAAGGGGTGAGGATGACAAGCAGGGACATCACAGCCCACCCATTTTGTGGCATCTGCTCCTCATTATCCTCTACTTCTGCAAACAAAGACTCAAGATGAATTTGCCAAAGGGCACAAGAAGTGCTCTGTGCCAGGCAGATACCTGGTTTTTTCAGGTATCCAAGCACTTCTGACAGGAAGGCTGCCCTGGATCTCAAGAAGCATGGCTCAGTCTGGTCCTGGTGGCCAGACTAACCCCCAGCGTTAGTTGGTCAACACAAGAGCTGCGAATCTATGCAACCAGTCCCACTGAGGCCCAACCAGCAGTGCAGCCAAGGAGCTCTTGCGGGGTGGGTCTCTAATTTAGGGGTTGGCAAGTGGCAAGTCTGGTCTGCTCCCTGGCTTTATAAATAAAATTTCCATTGGAACCCAGTGTCATGTAACCATTCTATTTCATGATGCCAACTGCAGTGCACAGGCAGGCCAACCTGGATAGTTTCATTTACTGGTCTTAGCGGTTACACAGATACACCAGGCAGGGCGGGAGGGGCCTGGGAGGTAGGCAAACCCTCCAGCCCTACCAGGAATCTTCATGCTTTTTCCCTGGCCTCTTATGTTCTCTTCTGTGCTCAATTCTCTCCTCCTCCCATCTCTCTTTTCAGGTGCTCTCACCCTGGGACAATGCCACCCAGACCCAGGGGTGCCCACTCATGCATGTGCATACCCACTGGGCCAGGTGTATACAATCATGGGGGAGAGCATAATACCACATGGGGGGAGGGCATACCACTGGTGCTAGTCACAGATGAATCGTGGAAAAAGCCTAACTCATTTACCCTACACCAGCCACGCTAATTTGTGTACATACTGCCTGTAATTGACTTTGAGCAACAACGGCACGACTGAGGAGCTGACACAGACCACATGGCCATGTGGACATGTAAAGGGTCAAGTACTACTACCTGACCCTTTACAGGAACAGCTGCCTGGCCTGTGTCTAATCGGTAGCTTGGCTCTTCAGAAGGACCCTTGTCCTCAACTAAGACTCCCTCAGCTTTTGAACACCAAGATCTATAGAGCACCAGCTTCCTGCTCAATCTTTCCCCTCAAATGGACTGACTGGGAGGTCCTATGGAAAGCCTGGTGTCTCGGGTGGGTTATGCTTTCCCGAGCCCAAGTGGTTAGAGAATCAACAACTAAGGATATATATATATATATATATATATATATATATATATATATATATATATATATATATATATATATATATGTGTGTGTGTGTAATTAAGGAACTTAAGTGCTGAAGAATCTTGCTCCCAGGCCAGGTGCAGTGGCACGCAGCTTTAATCTCAGCCTAGGAAGGGAGGCTGAGACTAGGAATCGCTTCAGTCTGTGAGTTTGAGACCCGACCGAGGCAACATAGCGAGACTTAGTCTCAAAAAATAGCTGGCGTGGTGGCATGCACCTGTAATTCCAGCAACCTGGGAGGCTGAGGCTGGGGATCGCTTGAGTCCATGGTACCCCGGGCAACATGAGTCTGCAGTTCCCCAGGCAACGTAGCGAGACCTAGTCTCAAAAAAAAAAATCTCACTCCCAAGAACAGATGAAGCATTTGGAAAACATTGTCTAGTGGATGGAGATGGAACAAACACAAAATCAAAACAAAAAGAAAACAAAATGACCTAGGATTTATCATCCATGAGACCAGTTCTTTTAAGCACTTAACACTTCTAGAGATCTGGGGTTATTTTACTGAAGTGGGATCGTAAAGCCCTAGCTTACATCATGCTTTGTCCACCTTCTGTCTCCACAACCCTCAAGCAAATTATGTAACCTTCCAGATCCTCACTTTCTCCTTCTGTAAGGTAGGGCTGCATATCAGTCACCCGTTGCTGTGTAATCAAACATCCCATCACTAAGAAGCCATTACCACCTAATTTGATCATCTTTCTCCACTGAACAGAACTTAAGCTGGGCAAGCGTGTCTGGGTCTCTTCTTTCTCCTGTTCTGGGTGTTTCATCATGCAGTGGACCAGTCAGGCGTTCTTTATGGGGCAGGAACATATCAAAGGGGGAGGCAGAAGCTATAGGTCTCTTGTAACCCCAGCACTGGGATCATCCCCTCGATCTCATTCTTTTGGCAAAAGGTGGAGAAACAGACTCCACCCGAGGGGAAAAAAACAGCAAAATCCCTCGTGGGTGTGGTGCCCTGAGCCAGCTACAGCATGGAGAACATTCTCCTCTCTTCACCCAGTGTGTCACCAGGACATTCCTGCTGTTCATGGGCTTCCTCTGCTGGTAGCACCGGGATGCACCTCACTGCCCTTGGCTGCAGCCATGCCAAGTATCCCCTTGCTCACTTCATCATAAAGAGGAAGGGGCTGTCAGCGTTGGCAAGAGTTCCAATGTAGTTTTTCTCTCAGGAAGCCTGATCTGGAAAGATTTCTGCGTGAAATCATTTACATCAAAGGAAAACACCTGAGCCTGTGCCTGCCTGGAGACCCCAGGGAAGGTGATGAAGTAGAAAGGAAATCCCTACATTCTAGACCCCCCTCAACACCATGGACACCACACAGCTCTAAGGAAAGGTAGAATAGAAAGCTGCCATTAATAGCAAAAGGGAAGGAGCTTGAGGGATTCTATGAAGTAAAGCAAGTCAGAAAGATAAAGACCAGTATTGGATATTTCCATATATGGAGTAAAAGAGAATCGGAGGATGAACTGACAAGACCAAGTAAGTATAAACTAGTGGGCAGTGATAATCAAAGCGAGGTTTCTGGGATTAAGAGGAAGGAGGAGGGAGAAAGGCATAAAGGAAAGGTATTGGGGAATAAAAGATTACAGATATCTCTGAAATATTTGCATCATGTACTTTAGATCTATCTATAGAGTGAAGGATGTGAGTGGATTTAATCAACAATAAGGAGATTTAATCAACAATGAGAATAAAAATTAACATTTCTCAGGACTGGCAATGATAACACTTTCAGCAAAATTCTCTTTGGATATTTCAAAGTTAACTACTTCAAACATCGCCTGTGCAAATATTTTTTACATACATCTTTATAATGACTCAATTTTTAAGGGAAAACTATCTGTGGTATGATAAAAAGCAAAGGAAGACAGGAATTTTCTGTTCCCTTCCAGATATTGGATAAGGCACCGCTGCAGACAATCAGTAATCTAGAAGACAGCCTAGCTACTAACCAATGCATAGTGCAGAGAGGATACTTATTTCTAGGTGGAGGGTTGACCTAGGAATCAGGGAAAGAATCTGCCTGTCATTTTTGTCTCATGTCTGATTTTTAAAACCTGAGTACAAGTCATCATGCTCATCCACACCACAGCATGCAGACTGTCACACCTGGTCGTTCTGCTTTACTGGCTGACCTAAAACCAATCATGCAAAGTGTCCTTTGACTTACTGTGGACTTAGGTCCTTTGCGTAACCAGGACAGCTCTACTGTGCAGGGAGTGTTGATGTAATTACTATTTTCCTTTGGATCACTAGTGTCAAGAGGCAGAAGCCTTTTGGAGGAAGCTTTTTTGCAGGAGAAGCCAAAACACCAGATCTTCAGGACTCAAAAATGAGACCTGCCATGTATGCGCAGGCTGTCGTGTCTGCAGTCTCTGCTCCATTCTGGGCAGTGGGCAGTGTTTAGAAGAATGAAGCTGTCCCTGGGAGGCAGATGGGGTATAGTCACTACTTGGAAATGTACACAGAACTAAATGGGCCTGCAGGTTTCCAACCAAATGCCACTCTGTCTGCAGAGAATACAGTAGCTTCTAGCATCATGGAATGAGACTTCAGAGCCCAAAATCTAGCCCTATGCTAGAAACATGGACCTCAATTAAGTCAGGTGTTGGCTTAAAGTCGTTTGCACAGTGAGCCCTTTGGAGAATAGGGTTCCTTGGATTCTTCTAGCTCTGACATCTACTTGATTCTCTCCCGGCCAACATAATAGATATGCACATGTATCCCACCTTCTTTGACACAGAAATGGAAAAGGCGACCCATTCTGCTCTCATGAAAAAGTGATTTTAGAATAGAAACACTTTTCTGAAAATATCCCCCTGAATGTCTCCTCCAACAAGACTTTCATTGTCTAGCACTCAAACAGAAAAGAAAATGTAAAGGAATATACGGATTCCTGGAAGGGGTGCTGGATTTGGAGGCAAGTTTTTCTAGGTCTGTTATGTTGTGGGAAGCTGTGAGCAGCCCACCTAGGTCCTCAGTGCTGGCTGTCACTCCACTGGTGTCACAGGTATGAGCAGCATCTGCCCTAGAAGCCATTTTCAAGTCATGATTCAAGATTCTGCTTCTAGCACCAGCTCCCTGGGTCTCTAATTTCAGAGAGAGCTAGATAGTGACCAATGCAGGTCATGTAACTTCCTTGGAAAGAAGTCACAAAGCTCACATAGTGGACATCTTCAGCTACACGTCTAGAATGTGCAAATGTTTAAAAGAAATGCTGTATCATGTATGTATGTCAACAACCTGGGGTCATTCTTTATATCTTAGGGAGGGAAGTCAGCATTTCAGTCTCAACTTGGACATCCTCAAAAACAGACCAACTCCATCTGCCACAAATGGTATCCTGTTTTAGCTCAGGAGTGTGGGGAGCCAGGGGTTCACAGGACACTGGAGGAATGATTTGCTGCCTGCAGCCTTGAGGATGAAGAACACTTTCCCCCCATCTCCAGGAGACCAGATTAAAATCATTTTCGAGGTTCACTCCCAAGCAGAGTCTCCAGGTTTCAGCTTTGCAGCCTTGCAGCTCAATCTCATGTACCCTACAACTTCTGCTCTTTCCATAACAAGTCTCCCCCCATCTGGGTGTGTCTGGTAACCAGCTGCTTTGAGGAACACATGCACTGAAGACCAGGCATCTTGTCCTCAGCCCCCAAGACATTTGCAGAGCTCAATTCCAGCTGTAGGCAAGTCCCAGGGGTGTTGGGCATCCAGCTGCTTTGTGTCTTCCAGGACTGATTAAAGTGTGGCCGTGACAGAGTGCAGAGCACGAGGAGACCTCGTGCAGTCGGACAGGAGAAAGTGACCCACGGTTAACACTCGCCTCCCCAGCATTCCTTCCTGGAGATGATTAATGGCAGCTCTGGGAGTGACCTTCATCAGATGTGCTGTAATTACTTATTGAATGTGACCCAGCTGCAGAAGACAAACGTGGATGCAGGCCTGAAGGCAGCTGGAAGCAGAGCTGCTGTGGCAAGGGTACAAGTAGAAAGACAGGCAATGACCTTGGGTAGGAATTTAATTAAAAGGGCTCCTTTCTGCTCAAACAACAGCCATTTGTTAGGAGGCTCTAATCAGGCCTGAAATTAATAATTATTTGGAGAATCAATAGCTTATCATGGTTTATAGCTCCTCTGCCTCCACGGAGACTTTTCTCCCTGCTTTCACTCCCTCCACTGGAGTGGTGGGATACAAGGAAAGTGGGCGTCCCTATCAGTACAATTTGAACTGTTTGGCTTAAAACAAAAAGGCAGTTGTTCTCATCTTTTGTGGGAACATTTCTACAATTTCTGCCCCTGCATCAATAAAATTAAAAAGAAATAAATCCTCCCAAAGAGGAGAAACTGCTTGCTACTTGGTGACTCAGGTTTAACTTGTAAGTCCTTTCTAAGTGATTACAATACAGTTTTCTTTACGGTAAGCTTAATTTTTGTACTATAATTATATGTGTGTAAAAATGTGTTTGATACAATTACTAAGGTGAGTCCTCAATGGGAGCGGCTGCCTCCAATGTTTCAGTGCACAGTACAGCACTGTCACCTACAGGCTCACAGTCGGACAAGTACCTGGAACTGACCCAGAACCACTTCCCCGCTCTTAAGCTCATTCCCAGTTTATCAAAAAGGAGACATGGTCCCCTGGTAGGTGAGCTCAGGAAACTTTACAGAACTTTACGAAAATTCAAGTCCACGGAGCTGGGCACGGTGGCGTGTGCCTTTAGTACCAGTCTTAGGAGGCTGAGGCTAAACATTGCTTTAGTCTGTGGGTTTAAGACTTCCCCGGGCAACATAGTGAGATCTAGTCTCAAAAAACAGCTGGATGTGGTGGAGTGTGCCTATAATACCAGCCTTGGGAGGCTGAGGCTAAGGATCACTTGATTCCGCGGGTTCAGGACTACCCCGGGCCAAAAAAAAAATTTTTTTTTTTCAAGTCCACGTTGTGACAAAACAAGTTTCCCTCAGTGCAATGGGTTCCTTCGATCACAGGCAGGGCTGCAGCTGGTGATGGCAGCAGAAAGACAGGGTCTTCACACAGAAGCTGAAAAAATCAAAGAACTTGAAACTGGGTGGCCCTAACCCCCCCACTCCAGGTGGTAGCATTTAACAAAGTACTCTGCTCCCATTGGCTGGTGGCAGTTTAAAAAGGAGTCCAGGAGAAGCCACGGGGGGAGAGAGAGGTAGTTGGAGGAGCACCGTCCGAGAGAGAAGCTGCGAGAGGGGGAGAGAGGAAGTTGGAGGAGCACCGTCCCAAGGAGAAGCCGCCGGAGAGAAAAGTTGGAGGAGGGCGTCCGGGAGAAGCCACGAGGGAGAGAAGTTGGAGAAGCGGCGTCCGGAGGAGCGGCGTCTGGGTAGCAGCCAGAAGTGGGAGTTGGAGGAGAAAGCCTCCTGGAAGAGTGAGCTGGAGGGGACGAGGAGCCATGGAGACTGGCGGAAGTGGGCCAGCGTGGAGAGTGTGGCGTTGTAGCAAGGTGCTGTGGGGAGCTGGTACCTAGAGACGGCCAGCGATTTGAAAGGCTGATTTCTTCATCAGCCACCGTGGAAGAAGCTTGAAGCACCTGGGAGAAGTCGAGCAGCGTGGGACACCGAGAGAAAAGAAAGGAAAGAGGAGACGCCGGCGAAAGGACTGGACTTTGCCAAAGTGCCTTCCTCTGAGGTTCAGAGGGGCAAAGGATTCGTCATTGGACTGTGCACTGTGCCTTGGGGACCTTT
>PVHY01006838.1:0-13849 GCA_004024945.1 Uropsilus gracilis | reverse complement strand
TGGCTTTCACGACGTTTTGTTCTCCCTGTTCAACTCCCTTGTTAATAAAACCCTGTTGTTAATTGGTAATTTGGAGTGGCAACTGCTAGGCGCAGGTGAAACGGACCTTGGGGTTTGCAATTTGGAGGCTTTTGCCTCGTGCCCCGTCCCGATATCAAACTGAGGATGAGACTACCTGTCTTTCCTAGCTTTACTATAGCCTCCCTAGGTGTATAAAGTGAGGAGCTGAGAAGCTATCCTTCAAATTATACTTACACATTAGAATAAAAAATGGGTTAAAATAGTGAAATTCTCTCAATAACCCTCTCTTAGACCCTTTATCATGGGAGAGAGAGGAGGTGAGAGGAGAAAAAGGAGGAGAGGGGAGAGGAGAATGGGGGAGAGGGGAGACAGAGACAGAGAGAGACAGACAGACAGAGACAGAAGACAGAGACACACAGACAGAGACAGAGAGACAGAGACAGACAGAGAGACAGACAGACAGAGAGAGGCAGGCCTGATACACAAGCTGGCTTGAGGTGAACACCTGATCTGTAGGAAATCACACTGTTGGAAAACCAGATACCAGTTGAAAGCCATCTTCTTAGACTACTAACTGGAAAACAGATGCAAGTCCAGCACAGTTGGATGGTAGGATGGCAGCCGCTTCTCCCATTGGGACACTGATGCATTTCCAAAGACAGGTGAAGGAATCAACTGGAAACAGAGAAGCAGACAAGAGACCTAGCGGCTCCAGAAAGCCTGGGAAATGGAGGTTGAGGAGCTTCCCGAGATCCATTGCACTTCTGTCCACTGGTCTTTTCAAGAAGACAGTGTCAGCCTGAGCTACTTGAGGGGCTGCTCCTTATACCCAGATGAGCTGTGATGGGAACCCGGGGTTTCCCTTCCACATGGGCACTCCTGCATGACCTTCTAGGCCCTGGACCATGCCAGCTTCTGCCCAGGGCTAAAAAGGACCTGACAACATAGGTACTGGCAGGTCCCTCCCAGAGCCAGTGGGGACTCCAGTCTCTTCCCCCACAGCCTTCCCTGCAATTTGAGTTATATTTATACAACCTTGATGGCATAGAAAAGCCTTCACATGCTGTGGTTGCACAGCTCCATGGCCACCCAGGCTGCAGTGAAGTCTTAGATGTTTCACTCCAGTCAAGACTATGCCAGTTCTGCACCCCTGGGTGAGCAAGTGACCTGTTCCAGGAATGAGGTTGTCCATCAACAACAAGAACAGTTCAACAAACAAAAAAACTGCTGGTGTGTCCACCGTCAGGCAGGGTGAGGAGGGGAGCAGGGCCCCTCGGCCCAGCCAGGCAGGATTAACGATTAGCACCAGAGGCGCAGGTACAACTGCTGTGCACACCTGGCAGAATGTGGACTGGCTGAGCACGTGCCAGGCTAGTGTCTTGTTTCCAATATAAAATCCCAAACACACTTGCTAGGCCTGGGGGAGGGGAGCAAACAGCTGAAGTAATCATCTGCTTCTGATAATTTTCATAATATTTGTTTGCTACTTGTGCGTTAGCCTGGCCATCTGGCCAACACTCCTAAGCTGACAATCAGTAGCAACAATCAAAAATTTTTTAATTACAGGAAAAATATTAACTCGAGAAAGCTGTGCTTTCTTTCCCCCATCCTAACTCAATGGATCAGAAAATTAATGCCACAATTTGCTTTTTGCACAGAGCCTTGAGAAGCTGGCTTGCAGGTGAGGTCTCTTCCAGTGTAGCTTCTGTACTGAGTGTGTAGGAGCTCAGCTCCTGGAACCAACATGGTCCCTTGCTCCTTATTCACACCTCTGGGTCACACAGGTCTCATGCTACTCGTGAAGAATGGTTGGAATCCAGTACTTCAATAAAGTTCTTACAATAAAATGCTTAGCATTTAGGAACTGTTAAAACGCATGTAACTATTTCACAAAAGTGCAAGGTTGTTCATGATTATTAACCCCTGCACCCCCTTCCTCCCAAGGCGTTGTACTGGACAACTCAAGGTATCTGATGGTGGTGGCAAAAAGCAAAGAGCCGACCTAGGAGCCATCTAAAGGGAGATAAGGAAGGAGCTTCAAAATGCACTTTCCAAGGTCTATCACGTTGATCACTCCAAAGCCCATCAACAAGATGGCTTCCACAATCTGGCATGACCACTGAAGCTAAACTGATCTACCAGTTTTGTCCCTCATGGAGAAGGGTGGCTAATGTCCCAGAGAAAGGAGACCCAGGTGGGGGGCTGGGAGGTACTCGGGGGCAGAAGCAGCAGTCAGACCAGGGATGCATAGCAGGGAGGTGGCCATCTGGGGGTGACTGAGGGTCAAAATATAGGGAAGCAGGGAAAAGGGGAAATGAGAGAACCGGTGTTGGAATTTTGGCAGGTGAGGGGCAACATCAGCCTTCTGTTCTGTTCTATTCAGAACAGGTGCAAGTCTGAGGGGGCAAATAGCAGCCCCCAAAGAGAACAGTTGAGAAGGGCTATGCAGGGCCTTACTCAGGCTACAGCAGGGATGCTAGTCATCAACTTGTTCTCCAGATTACGCCAACCCTGAGAGGTTCATGGTAGGAGGAGCCAGTGTCTGGGACGCTGTTCTATTACCCACCTGGTACTAGGCCATGCCCAGTAGAAAGACTGGCTTCTGGGCCTTCTGAGGGCTGATACCTGCTTTGTCCAGCCTGGGTCCAGGGTGGACTGAGCCTAGAAGCAGTCTGAGCTACAGAACCTGCCAGACCCAGGGCAAAGTGAAAATGTGGGACCTTTAAGAGTCATGACACCCAGCCAGGATGGTGACAGCAGAACAATGGATACCTGCAGGGCCCTACTTAGCAGATACAGGCCACATGGCCAAGAAGGCAGCCTCTATATGGAGAGCCACCCCTGGACTACAGCGCTGAGGACATGGCTGTCAACACTAGATAACGTCTTCACAGCAGATGAAGAGCCTATGAAATACTCAAACACACGGTGGATTTTTATACTTTTCCTACTCCAGGAATATTCATAGGCAATCTCGAAAGCACAAAGCAGTGCGAGGCACAGCTGGATGAGGGCTCTTGCCCACAGCCCCCACTCTTGACCGGTCATCACACTGCCAGGGAGCCCAGAGCCATGGCAGGCAAGGCTGATCCAGGGAACAGGCTGTGCATTCAGGACTCAGCAGGGAGCTTCAGCTTCCAGCTAAAGGAGTCAAGAAAATGTTTCCTTCCTGAAAACAGCTTTTCCCACCCACGGTAGCACAAAAGACTTCATCCAGTCCCCTACTCATATGCCCCTTTTCATTGCTTTAAAAAAAAAAAAAAAAGGCCTGAGTCAGTTGTCTTGTCACCATCTTTGGGAGGAAGTGTCTGAGGCAAGTGGGGGGTCATCTTAATACTGAACAAGGTGGCTTAAGGTTCCTACACATACTTTTCTGCTGACCCTAACTCCACTTGCTTTAGAACTGCTATCAAATAGAAGCAACAAAATTACCCTAAGATAACAGAAGTGCTATCTGTACTACCAGACAACCAGAACTTTAGCCAGTTAAATACTCGGTGGAGACTCTTCTGGCTATTGTAAAAACCCACACCAAAGTGAGGCACTTAGTGCTGGGCAGAGCTGCTCACTCTGAGCTCCTGTCGCTGATGGTTCTGTTGGCTGACGAGCTGATCTTATCTGGACATATTAAAACTCCTATTCTCCCTTATTGAGAAAGAGCATCTGAGATGACAGCTACTTTCCAGGGAAAGCTTTTTCCTGGAATGTCTGGCTATTGGAGAAATCATTAAAGCCTCCTAAGCCATTAAGAATAAAGGTGAGAGTTACAGTGATTCCTGCAAGTAAGATAAAAAGAAAACATGGGCTTAGCTGAAGACCAGCTTCTTAAGGTCCCATATTATCCCGACAAATTAGCTGTGAAATCTCCTTTCTCCACCTGCCAAGTGAGGGGGGGAGGAGCAGGTCATGCTCAACGTCTGTCCTTGCTTGACCCTTTATTTAAAAAAAGCAGTTTGATTGACTTTTATTGTTACTTTTTGTTTCCCTTAGTGTTGGAGATGAACCCACAAACCTATCTAATAGCATAAACTAATGCTACTTCAAATGTAATATATTTAAAAATTAAACCTTATAAAGCTCACTAGATATTTTCACTCTCATGTCAGTAATACTTTGTGTCTGTGTGCAACCTACAGGACAGTGACTGAAGGGAAACAGGATAAGGTGTCTGGGAAGCAGGGGACTGAACTCAAGCTTTTTTTTTTTAATGGCACAAGTAAGTTTCACATGCAGAACTTTGTTTTCTGGTTGTAACCCTTCTTTGAAATACATTAATTTCAGTGCAAAACTTCACAATGTAGGCATTGACGTGTGCCGAGATGTGATCCCAAAGACAATCCATGTTCAACCAACATGTCTCAACATGCACTCATTGATTCATAATGATTCTACCAAGTCATTTGCTACAAAGCTGTGTATAGTTTTGAGGTGTGAGTATGGCACAAGTAAGTGACAGGTGCAGAACATTTGTTTTGTGATTTGTAACACTTTGTTTTTATTTATTTATATATCACATCTTTGTATTCCCCTGGGGTTCACTCACCACCTCTCCTCCCTGACCATTCCCATCAATTCCACACCCCCAGTTGTGTACTTTAGTTTGTTAGCATGTTTTGGTGTTTTGAGTTTTCTTCTGGCCTTTTGCTTTTCCTATGTCCCATATGTTAGTGAAACCATTTGAAAAAGATGTGGTATATATACACAGTGGAATATTACTCATCAATTAAAAATGACAAATTTGATGCACTTGAGACAACATGGATGAACCTAGAAGAAATCATATTAGCAGAAACAAGTCAGAGAGAAAAAGACAGGAACCAAATTCAGGCTTTCCCCCCCTGACTCCATCCTAAGCTGCTGCCTGTGGTCTGATGCTTGTACCCCTAACAGATGCATCTGGTGGGAATGACTTTCTGGGGCTAAAACTGGAATTGGGGGCTAAATTGTAGCCAAAGGCTTCCCAAGCATGGAAATTTGCTCAGCACCACACATCCAGTTCTGACAGGGCTAGAAGTCATCACCCACAGTGTGCAGCTTTAATGCACAGTGTGCAGCTTTAATGCAGACGACTCACTCCAGGCTTCTTTCACAGACGTGCATTTTGCAGTTTAGAGCAGGGATCCAGGATTCTCCCTTTCCTCATGCTATTTTTAAATTAGACTATTTTAAAATCTCTAACTTGCTTAGCATTTTAATGTTGTCCACTTGTAGGCTTTTGGGACATTATTGTGGCTATTGTAGTTCTAGTTTTTTGAAATCTAAATTTACACAGAACCACAGAAAAATCCCTTTTGAAGCAAAAACGACACCCTTCAGGGATCCTTTCCAGTTCTTTCTAAACCTGAGCCCCCTTGTATTTGTCTGCTTAGGCCGTCATAAAATATCATGTGGAGTTGGGGGAGGGGGTTAGTGGGGGAGGGACTGTTACTTGTTATTTCTCCAAATTCTGGAGAGTGGAAGGTCTGGGACTAAGGTGCCACATCACATCTGCACCGGGCTCACCCTTTGGGTTGACCACAGCTACTTTCTCTGTCCTCACTTGCCTTTGCTAGTATAAATGTATAGGGGAGGGGGGAAATGCTCTATGGTCTCTTCTTTCAAAGACTCCATCTCCATCAGAGCTCCACCCTTATGACCTCACTTAACTTTATCTCCATAAAGACCCTTCTCCAAATAGTCATAATTGGAGGTTGAGATTCATCATATTAATTTGGGAGGGGGGACCACATTCACTTCATTACATTTCCCAATCCCAGGATCCCTTTCTGAGTGAAACAAGAAGTCTTCTCTTCAACAACCCAAATTAGAAAGTCATAGATTCTACCTAATAGAAAGTATCGGGTTGGCCACACTCCTCTTAAATACATATTACATGTGCCACTGCCACCAACTTGTCACAAAATTCAAGACTCCCTCGTGTCTTTGTTGCTTACTTTAGGACTCCGCTAGCATAGTCCTCAAAAATGGTATATCCAGTAATAATCTGAAAAGATAATACTTTTCTGAGCACCTACGGGGTCCAGGTTTTCACAAGTATTCATTCTCTAATTTTCACAAAATCCTTGTAAGGTAGATGTTGTTTCTGTTTTACTTACAAAAGAAACAACACCAGAGAGATGAAGCTAACTGCACAGCGAGTGTACTGGGGGGTCAAAATAAGGCAGAAAGTTCAAAATTGTATATACAGAATCTGGTAAACACAACAGGCATTTAAAACATCCAGGCAGACAGCACGCTCAGGAAAATGTGGAATTCTCGTCCCTCCTCCCCTCCTTCTTAGAAAGGATAGGCAAAGTCATTTTTTCTTAAAAGATTTCACTTCACTTAATCTTTCCTTCTACAGGTACTTCCTGAACGCTTGCCTTGAGCTGAGTAAGTGGGGATGAATAGGTTTGAGTGTAAACCCTGGAGCTGGGTGAGGCTGGGGAGTCGGGTGTGCCTAGGAATCACTCTGCTAATCCAGTGGGGGGGGGGGACGGGGGCTGGAGTCACTGTCCCCTGTTGCTATCAAGCACTGCTCTTAAGGGAGAGGGGCTAAAGTATTGGGGGGAATGAACTCACTCAAGAGGAACAAAATTTTTGGTGCGTTGACTCAGACGCCCTCTGAAACAGCCCATATGCTTAGTGGGAGGAGCTCCGCCAGTCAGGTTTCTAAGCAGAACATAATTTTGTCGTCTTGCTCAAGGGAGAGCAATGGTTTTCGAAGAAGGGGTGTCTGCAGCATCTCCAGCTTCTGCAACGCTTTGCAGGCATTCTCTTGGATTTGACTTAAGTCGCAAACAGCTGCAAGCAAGAGCAGGTTACTAGGGCAGGGTGTCCAAGACCACAAGGACGGGAAGAGAGTGTGTGATGTGGCCAGGGCAGTGACCTCCTGAAAAATGAAAGGAAAGTTGCCCTCAGGGACATGCTGGGGGAGCCAGGACTTCCCAGGGGCCCCAAGGCAGTTCATCAACTCTATTAGATATGCTCTGCTTGTGAGGTTTCCAGAAAGGACAAAGGGCAGGACTGCTACTGGGCAAAGGCATCAACAGAATCCCAGCACATGGCTCCAAGAAAGCTGGCCCCCTCGGCTGCCCACCAACCAGGATGAAAATCCAGGCATCGGTGCCTCTGTCAGTCACACAGTCCCCCAGTGGTGCCCTGGGCCCAGATACCGCAAAGCTGGTTCTTCAGCGGGGGAGCCATATTGCTTCAATTTCATGCTCCATCAGAGGGCTAAGTTGACTGCTGAGTTGAAATATATGTGCCTGTGCCAGAAATTCACCCTAACGCTTCTGACTCTAGTGATCGTCAACCTCCCAAGTAAAGTGTTTTTTGGGGAGTTTCACAGTAGATCAAGCCAGGATTAACTTATTCTTCTTCAGAGACAAGCTTTCTAAGCGTATCAGGAAAGCCTGAAGCATTCACACATAACCACATATAGCTTCGCAATTATCACTTGACTTCTGTGTTTTTCTTCCTTAAAAAAATACATGGCTGGGTTTTTGTTGATTAAAAACAAATCTGTCCACATAGCTGTCACACTAAACACTAAAATAAATGAATTACAAGCTAGATGGCATGGACAAACATACCTGGGACATAAGGTTGATTTAATGTCCCCTAGTATTTTCTTTGTGATATACAAAGTAACGTGATGCTCAAAATATGATCCAGACCTGGGAATTTATGAAAAATGCGAATTCTTGGGTCTCATCACTCCTTTCTGAATCAAAAACGATACAGGTGAGCCTCAGCAACCACGTTGCTTTTATACAGCTCATTCGGATATGTCCCCTGCACAGTTTGGCCTGAGCCTCAGTTTCTGAAGAACCCAAGGAGAACCCATCTCCTTTTCAGAATGGTCGAAAATTAGCATCAAGATTGCTCTCTGTAGAGGCTCTTTGGGCAGAGTGAGTATGAAGGGAAGGACAAATGGAAAGAATATATCACACGTTGGCACTTTGGCATTTTCGTAGTTACTGAGTGTGAAATGAAATAAACCATGAAGTCCAAGCCAGTGAGTGAATGTGTGTGTGTGTTTTTTTAAAAAAGTCTTGGGGCTTTAGATCAAGTCCCTGATCAGCTTGCTATTTAGTTTCCCCTAGCCAAGGCAGTACTGTTGTAGCTGTCACAAATTTTAGTTTTTTCACTTGCCCTGTGAAGCTGGAATCAATTGTTATAAAGAGACTAAATAAAAGAGGCCCCGGATTTCCTGTTATTACAGACACCCCCCCCTACTTTTTTCTGAGATGTGAGATGGGAGTTTCAGTTTGGTTTTTTTTTTTTTTTTTTTGGTACCATAATTAAACCCACCTGAAATGGCACTGCAAAGACTACAGATTTTGCCAAGAATTGTTTTGACACTGTTTCCAAATGAAACACTTCAGGGAAGAAAAATGACCATGTAACAGTTTTCTTTCTTAATCTTCTCTTATGGTTTTATATCATATGATTGTTTGGGGAAAAAATTCTCTATGTGAAATGTCAAAATATGTAAATCAGTCAACGTAATTTATATTGCTTGGGGAAGCATGGTTGAACTAACCTCATTCACTTTCAAACTTCAGCAAACAGAAAAGTAAGGGTGACCCAGGGGTCTGGAAACAGCGCTCAGATGCCAGGAAGCTGAATCCCAGTGCAGTTTGCAAGAGAATGAACTATGACCTCTGGGAAGATGAGTGCCTCATTCATTCAGTACCAAAGTCTTAAAGACACCTGCGTGTCCCTGAGATGGTTAATTTGATGTACACTTGGTCAGCGGATGGTGACTGATTGCTCCAACACTAGTCTTGATGGATTGGATTTTTTAAAGATTCAATAACATTCAAGTTGGTTCAATCTAAGCAGAGCAGATTGCCCTCCACTACTTGAGCAAGTTGCCAGCAATCACTGCAAACTGGAAGGGCCTGGCCGGTTCTGCCAAAGGGAGAACTTCGTCTCTGAACTGAATACAGAAAATCTGCTAATTTCCAGCCTTCAGATGCAAGACAATCCTACCAACGCTTACCCGAACCTCCAGGCTGCCAGGCTGACCTACAGATTTCAGATATTCAGATATTCTAACCCCATCATGGCATGATCTTGCTCACCTTCTACAGATCCTGTTGGTTCTATTGATCTGGAGAAATCTGAATAATACAGCCCAGACCTGAACTTTTAATGCCTAGTGTCCACAAAATGTATACCACAATATTCTGTGCTCATCAGGTTAGGTGATATAATTAGACCAACACTGAAAGGGGGGGTGTGGGTGGGGGTTTGTGTGGGTGGGTGTGTGTGTAATCAAGCTATTTTGTATGTAAGTGCTACATCTTTCCAGGTAGAAAATGAAAGTATTTGATGCTATGGGACCACAGATTTGCGTAATTGTCACTGAACCTGAAATCCTACAGAACTTTGTACTTCCCACCATTTCATTTTACTATATACTATAATTCATGTATTTTTTAAACCACGCATCCCTAAAATCACCATGAGCACCTTGAGGAGAGGAAAAGTCTGAATTCTTTAAAAAAAATATCTTTGAGCAATACATATAAAATATACTTTTTTGCTAAATGTATTGTCAAAATTTTCAAAATAAATACCACTTCAATGCCCTTTTGTTCCTTTCCACCGCTTTCCCCAAGCCTCACTTGGGATATTGCTCAATTGTATCAGACACAACCAGAACCACATTAGCATTAAGAGTAGGTGTGAAGCAGCTCCTGAATCACAAAAGCTAATGCATCACTGGTTCAGAACAGCTGTGAGATCTGGTTGGAGTGATGATAGGTGGTGATTTCAGTGAGTCCAGATTAGACCACAGTGTTCTTTGAGACTGAAGCCAGGTGTGATAGAATTTACAGCAGTTGATTTAATCAGTCTTTGCTTTTCATTTCCTCAACTCTAGTTGAAGTAAATGGATGGGCTGGAATGGAAGCTCACTGTCATACCATATCTTATCTCCTTACTTAACACATCTTACTTACAGGAAATGAATTGCTAATGCAATGCATTAGAGAAATGGAGTGTGTTTAAAACATCATAGTAGGAATTCTACTGCCCCAAGAGGGATTATTAAAAATTGGGTAAAACCACTAACAGATTTCACAAATTCCTTCCAAATGGTATTTTAGTTTAGCTCCATACATAAATTCCAAGAAAATGTACGTTTAAAGTTCTATGTTCTATTTCCTTATAACAAAGGGAAATTTGGAAACATACCAGGACTATGTTCAACAAATTGTCATCAAGATTTTGATACTACAATAAACATCTAACAAGAATCAGAGCAGTATGATCAGTCAACATAGATGAAAGACAGAATTGAAAGTGAGCAAAAATGGAAAAGAGACTCGCTGCCATTGTCTCATATGTAAGTCTTCAGTTAACGGTACAATTCTCATTTCAGTCACACGCCCTCAGTCTTTTCCCAAAAGTATTTATGTAAATATTTGAAAATATTAAAGACATTAAAATATTTCAAATTTTGAGAAAGATGTAAGTTTGCAGTGAAAATTCTTTCACCCTGATCCTCATTTAATCCTTTCTCAGGAATGCCCGATACCGATTTCGTCTATGCAGTTCTAGAGTGGTTTACACACACAGAAGCTATATACTCTCACTTCTTTCATTTTTATCACAAAATGTAGCATGTTACAGACACTTCTCTGCACCTTGATTTTCCTTTAGTCTTCACAGATGTTTGGTTAGTCATTTATACAGTCCTACATTGACGTGTTTGGAGGTAATCATCTGGAAGATTGAACTCAATTCTTTCTGCAGTCACAACTGATACCTCAGGTGGACAACACTGAGAAGGAGGCTCCTCCATCCTCACACAGCTCTGTCTTCCCATCCCTTAGTTTTCTTTCTACATATCAAGGCATATATGACACACAGTAAAGGATACCTTTTTCTAGGTGTTTTACAAGATTTGAAAAATATCTGCAGTCAGTAACTACCATCATTATCAAGATAGAGAACAGATTTGTACCTTTCCCCACAGACCTTCAATTAGCCTCTTTCCCTCCAATCCCAGATAACATCAATCTATTTTCTGGCCCCATAACTCTTGTTCTGCAAGGTGGTTATATAAATGGAATCACAGAGAAGGCAGATTGCTTGCATCTTGCTCTTTGTTCACTTACCAAAATGCCTCTGTCATCCACTCATGCTGTCTTAGCAGTGGGGTCTTATTTACTGCTGAATTATATTCCATGGTCTGGATGCATCAAAGTTTTATGCTGCACTCCCCCAGAAGATGGCTTACTTTCAGTTTCCGGATTTGACAATAAAGGTTGCTATAAATATTTGCACACAGAGGTTTCTGTGCCAACAGGTTTTCCTCTCAGTTGTGTAGATACTCAGGAGAGGAACTGCTGGGTCATATGAGTGTATGTTTAACTCCTAAGAAAATGTCAAATTGTTTTCCAAAATATTTATACTATTTTGAAGTAGTGGTTTTTTTTTTTTTTTTTTTTTAAATACATGGCTGCCACATTACACTTGACATTCAGGAAAAGATTAAAATCCACCAGTGGAAATGTTTTTGCTAGTGAGCAACTTCACTAGAAATGTCAGTGTTAAAATGACACAGTGTCAAAACCCTTGACAGTGATGACTAAGGCGACAGAGGCACAAGTTCAGACCAAACTTCTGCGTGTATTTGGCTCCTGGTAAAGTGTGGGGTGAAGTCATTTTGCTCTCTCCCTACCACGAGGAGCTGCAAGAGGCACCAGGACGTGGTGTCTTCACCCTGTCACTTTCTTGTCTCCTTAGCTTCCTTCCAGGAAGGTTTTTGTCTCTGCCAAACAAAGAGCCACTTCCAAAGTACCCATAATAAGGTGAAGCAGATCTGTTTGTTCATAAATGGCAATTTTCTTTCTTTGAGGCAATGCTGGCTTGCAACACTGGATAGAATTTAAGGGAACAGGTTCACACCTCTTCATCCCACATATACTACCCAAGCACCCACAGTCTTCTACCACTGCCCATGAGGTGCCCTCATCCTTACTCCTCACCTGCATCCTCCCAGCTGTTTGCAGATTTCTAGGATTTGTTATGGAAA
This sequence comes from Uropsilus gracilis, assembly GCA_004024945.1. Classification (NCBI taxonomy): domain Eukaryota; kingdom Metazoa; phylum Chordata; class Mammalia; order Eulipotyphla; family Talpidae; genus Uropsilus; species Uropsilus gracilis. The sequence goes on along the minus strand of PVHY01006838.1, from coordinate 1,794 downwards.
CACATCTGTTAAGACTTCCTGCCTACGTGCAGTTTGCACAGAAGCCCATGTATGCAAATATTTACAGCAACGTTTACTCTCACTAGAGCAGCATCTTCTTAAGAACCCAGTGTCAGCTTCTGAAAGGATGCCAGCAAGTCTGCAGAGGGGACTTTGCCTACCTGAAAAACTTTTTCCAATTCCGCCCTCTGCCCTTTTGTCTCTGAACTTAACTGCAGTCTCAGATGTGCCTCTGTGAGCAGGAGCAAGAGAAATCCCGCTCAGAGCACAAAGCCCAGCTAGCTTGCCCATAAAAGAAACCTGACACTGATTCCTTCTGTGAGGGGTCCTGGTGTGGACCTGGGTTTGTGGGGAAGCAGGAGCATCAGCCTACCCAGCCCTCCGGATCTGGTTGTGGAGGGGAAATGGACGCCAGAGCTTGACAGAAAGGTGTGAGTGTTAAGGATGCATTTGGGACAACCGCATGTAGGGAGAGGGGGGCTTAAGAGATGTAGTGGTGGCAGCTCCATTGGGAGGGAGACTGATTTAAATCTCTGGGCAACAGCTCCACTGCAGCTGGCTCTCTCTTCAGCAAAAGTCAATCTGGCCAGGCCATGGGGTCTGACGATTCATTTCACAAATGCAAAGTCCCCTGGAAAGACACAAGGGACCCCCCCCCCAAACTGCTCTTGATGGACGGCACTCCTGCTGTTTCCTGAGGTCTAAACCTAAATCCTCAGAAACTCTACCCCAGACATCTTAGGTCTCATCTAATGAGAAACAGGCTCAAATTTTTTAGTCGTGTCAAGAGAAGTGTTAATACAATTTGCGAATTTCGAAGAATTCTACAGGTGTCTATGAAAAAGCAAGTGGCTGATTTTACCAAATGCAAATTTGTGCCCACACACACCCCACCTGTCTTCCTGGGAAAACACATCGGCGATAGTGGTCATAGTTTGTATGAAATTAGTTTTGAACAGATGTAAAGAGGGGAAATAAATTTTGACAGATGTGAACTGGTTACACAGGAAAGTGCTAATCTAGAATCAAAACAGCCCAAACTGAAGATCCTTGCTTTTCTTAGTAAGAATACGAAGAAAGTCACCATATTCAACATAGACATTTGGCATGTTGCCAACATACAGATTAATTTCAGCCACAGTGAAAGTTAATGACTAAATCCTAAAATCAGGCAGAATATTAGCTGATTTCTTCAACTTCTCTCAAATTGCAAGAATCCCCTTGCAAAAGCCTGGAGGGTGACTCATTTCTTGACAACTTCTGAATCTGTTTTGACAACTGCTGTTACTGCATATTTAACCTTTTGATTTGGTAAAACTGTCTCAAAAAAGCAAAAGGAAGTAGTATCACAGGAAGATGTAATAAGCAATAGTTCATAATCCATCAACTTGCAGACAAGATATAGATCATGTATCTGTTTATATGTTTCCCAAGAACAGCTTTCTCAGCCTGGGTTTTACCATGGAATTCTCTAGGACCTGCTCTCAGAGATGCTACCTTAAAAATGTCGTCCTGGAGGCCCTTGGGAGGGTCCCCCTCACCGAGCCGCCCCCTCCGTCATCCCTGGGAGCCAAGCCCCGCCTCCAGGTTCGTCCGGAAACCCGCCCAACTTGCACACGCCAGGTTAGCTACTGCTCGGAGGTCACTAGCGCCGGCGCCGCAAGCGGCACCTGCGCAAATTACTAAACTAAACTAAAGTACAGATCTACTTTCAACCTGGAATACACTCCCATCAATATGCCAACCAACACGAGATCCATGGTTTCTCAATATGTAGAACAGGTTCGAAAGCAA